>APFE031632150.1:91771-137808 GCA_000404065.3 Pinus taeda | reverse complement strand
TCTAACACCTGTCCCTGCTGAACTGAACATGCACTAACATGCAACTGAGTTAACTGATGTATTCATTAGTTGTATTATGAGTTAATAACTTGTGAATTAATTAATAACTAAGTCACCCAACTCATCTCTAGTCTATTTTCCAGTTAGACTAAATACAACCAGTTTAACAAAGCTAAACTGAACACAACTCCATCAACTGCACCTCCAGTCCACTAAACTCAACTCACTTGAGTTCTAACTGAAGTCCTGTATGCAAATATTAGTCATCCCATAGGTAACCACGTATTTCCTTCTGGGATCTGCATGTACCACATCCGTAGCTCATCCTGAAGTGCTCCAAGAGAATAAGACAAAGTTTATAGTCTAAATATTATTATGAGCTAATAATATTTGACTGTTCTATATTTAGACTGAGCAGTCACTACGTTGTGGTCTAAAAATAGAAGTCCATCTATTTTTTCCAACTTGATCAATCATCCATAAACAGCAACCTGCAATCCATAGACATGATCCATATGTCTAAAAATAGACATAGTCTAAAATAGACTTGCGCCAAAAATAGCCTGCGGGCCCACTTAGTGAAGGCGACTCTTTTCATTAAGCTCCATCATCTTGTTGCAATCTCAACAGTTGGCCTACCTAAAAAGGGTTGACTAGGAAATGGTTGATTGTTGCCATATTATTGAGTCCAATTTGCACCTTCCAACCATGGAGGAATTGAGTATCCATACCTCACATTTGCACTACCGACCCCTGCATTAAGTGGAGGTGTGTGATGAGCATACATAGAATTGACACCTCCTCTTGTAGGAATAAGGCAAGTGGGTAAACCCTCATTTTAATAGTGATGCACTTGAATGGTTATGAGGTCTTGGAATAATGGTGTATTATTTGCAATATTGTCCAATGTGTTTGACATAATCCTGGTTTCATCAGCTATGCTTGCATCATTATCAACCATATTGATCATCCCTTATTCTTTTTCAAGCATTTGTTGTGCCTTTCTTGATTCCTTTTCCTATCTTTCCATTTGTTTTTGTTGGTCCTTCTCTTGCCTTGTTTTATCTCTTTCAAGCCTTTCATCTACTCAACGTTGTGCTGCAACAATCCTTGTTGCCTTCTTCTCCTTGGCTAGATCCTTATTTTTCTGTTTTAATTCCTTCATTTCAAATTTATTCTTTTCAGACTCAACTAATAGGTTTATATAGTCTTCTGAGGTGAGTAACTATGAACTTCAGCCTAAACGAAGACTACCCGGTGTACCTTGATTTTTTTCATTGATACTCTTTATACTGGTAGCCTTAGGAACCGACCAAGTATCTTCTCCACCCGTACCACCTACATGTCATTGCTTGGTACTTCCCTTTCAATATCTGGGACAATTGATTGAACTATATTGTTATCTTCATTTGATGCCTCATTATGTGCGTCATCTTCTTCCATTGATCTATTATCCACAAAAAAATTAACAATTTCAATGTTCAATTCTATTGGTTATCAAGGCATGTTCATGCTTTGTTCATTGGTTGTTGAGACACTATGTTCGTTCAAATTAATCATGGCTTCTGCTAGCCATGATGGTGGGGTTACTTGGCTTGGAAATGTCAATTGGTCATTGTCAACTGCATATTCAACAATGTCATTAAAAATATCAACAATAGAAGTTTCATGTTCTTGAGTTGGTAGAAATACCTCCATGTTACTATGAATTTGTTCATGATTATATTGTGTTTCACATACAGTTTCATCATCTTCACCATATAGGTGTCGTTGAGAGAGGGAAATCATATTACCAGTTGCAACCACATCATCTTGTTTATCTACTTCTTTCACTTCAACACCTGTTTGGACATTCCCTTCTTCCTAACCATCCACATGAAATGCCTAGTTACAACCATTATCATGCATAAGAGCACCATAATTCAGTGGCCAGATTCTTCTCCTCCTAAATCCAGCCTTAATATTTGATGGTGTTAGAGCCCTTTTAAATTCTTTACTTGCAAGCTCTGCTAGCTCGAACCTTTTCACCTCAACGCCTAGATTCTTTTCCATCCATGCAGCATGCTCTAAACTGACATAGTTCTTGAAAGGGCCAAACGCACTAACATCAACGGGTTACAATTTGTGAATGGTATGAGCAGGAAATGTCAATAGGTTGATACCCAAATTGTTTGCTTCCTCAATTGTTTGTACAACCATGTGGCTTCCATGGCCATCTAATATCAATAGGTGTTTGTTATTAGGTGAGACACCACCTGGTACAGATTCACCAAAGTGACAAAGCCAATTTAAAAAAAAAAAAAATCTTTAGTCATCCATGCATGGAGATGTGCATACATGCATGCACCTGGTTCATAGTTTTGTATATAGTTTTTCAGTTGATTTTTACCTTTGAATAGATAAAATCCTAGGATTGAAGTACCAATTGCATTGACACAACATAAAATAGTTATCCACTCCCTGCTCTTAGGCAAAATCTTTGGCACTTTTCGGCTCCCTCTCTTGGCAATTGTCCGCATGCCACAATTCCTTCCTACTTGTAAACTTGTTTCATCATAGTTCCATATATGCTATGCACCATAAGAATATTTATTGTAAGCACTAGAAACCGTGTCATATAACTTACATACAACTACAGAGTGCAAATTTAATACTATGTCTCTGTCAAGGCCCTCAGCTATATGCAATACAAGATCTAGATTCCTTTCTTTAAGCCCAAACCACCATGATTTACTAGGAAACCCATATTTTTTTCAGATGCCTTAACTGAATATCCATTAAACTCTATGTCACAAATTGCAACTAACATTTCTTTTTTTTTCCAACCTCTTATAGTGTTGATATTTTTAGTTGAGCTTTCCCCTTGGACTCTTGTTGACGGTAGCTCTGTGGGTGATGGTGTGATAACATCAGCTTCAGTCGCATGGTCATCCTTAACAACATTTCTTGAGGCATTTTTGACATTCACATCACCTGTCCTGTCCTCATCTGGCGAAGGACATCATAGTTGGACAACCCTTGTCACTCTCCTACCACTTCTCCTTGTATAAGAAACATAACTAACTCTTGCCATAGATGCAAAAACCTGCAGAATTATTACATGCATTTAGTTAAGAATATTTGAAAATTATGCTTCATACAAGCCAAAAATATTTATGCTTTATTACAGGCAATTATCAACATGTATGTTAGTATCCTTGAAAAATCAAATCTACAGAATGAATTTTTTGTATGTCTTCAAAATTATCAGTGATTGTTGTTTTGATAACTTCTTTTTACACTTAAAATACCATGACTATTTTTGTACTTGGAAAACTACTGTCGGTTTTCACCTTCTCTTGGTACTATGAGAAGACCCCTCTATTATTGCTCACTGTAATGATTCATAAACTTATGCATTACTTGTTTTCTTTGGCACTATCATGGTTCCTTTTCTCGTTAAGATGTTGATCTAGTAGTTATTATTGTTTGAATTAATTTGTTTAGCATCATGTTTGTCATTATTGTTATTCATAGTGACCACACACATCCTAGGTTTGGATAGGGAAGACATGGTAATTTTGCAAGTTGTTTGGCTATTAAGGGTAGCCTTAGTTGTGTTCTTGGACCTAGTTATAAAGTGCATTGGCTTACTATTTTTTCAATTAAATTTAATCCTTAAATGTTGAAAAATGTAAAGTCTGAAACTTCTGGAGACGCTCATAGACATCCTAGGAATTTCAACTAAACAAAGTGATCTTTCTAGTTAAGATGTTGATCTCGTTTAGTTCCTTTTTATAAATTGTTATTTAAATTAAATTGTTTAGCCTCATGTTTGTCAATATTGTTTAGTTTCTTTAAGTCTCTAAGTACCAATATCTAAACAATATTTATATTTTTTTCTTTGAGACAAGAACTCTAGATCCGACAATGCAAGAGAATCCACAAAAATTCCAACCTGCATAGATATATGAATTACATCATAAGATATATATGAAAGCCTTTTTGACACTTTGATTCAAATGGGATCATGTTCATAACTTATTTTTATCCTCCACTACCTTCTTCTTGCAGTTAGTTTATTTTTAGGTTACATGACAAATGATTTGTTGTTGCACCATTTTCATTCCTTTTGATATCATTATCATGTCTTCCTCTACTCACATATTTTCATACTTTTAGTATTGAATTTGCCCAAAATATCATTTGGGTTTCTACATTCTTGTCATCTAAGCCGTTTTCATTCCTTTTGATATCATTACCATGTCTGCCTCTACTTACCTATTTGCATGCTTTTAGTATTGAATTTTCCCAAAATATCGTTTGGGTTTCTACATTCTTGTCATCTGAGTAGATCCATCTATTTATTGTTGACTGTAATGCTTCATAAACTTCTGCATTGCTTGTTTTCACTGGGTTTCCACCTTCTTATGGTACTATGAGAAGACCCCTCTACTTATTATTGATTGTAATGCTTCATAAAATTATGCATTTCTTGTTTTCTTTGGGGCTATCCTTGAATTCTCATTTGTGTTATTTGGCAACTTAGAGACCTAATGTCAATACTATTGTTATTCCTATAGCTAACACTCTTCAGACATGAAGGAAGCTTTAGGAGGAATTTCAACTATAAAAAGTGTCACTTGGTTCCTTTTCTGGTTAAGATGTTCATATGGTAGTTATTTTTGTTTGAATTAATTTGTTTAGACTCATGTTTGTCATTATTGTTATTCATAGTGACCACACACATCCTAGGTTTGGATTGAGAAGACACGGTAATTTTTCAAGTTGTTTGGTTATTGAGGGTGGCCTTAGCTATGTTCTTGGACCTAGCTATAAAGTGCATTGGCTTGTTGTTATCTCAATTAAACTTAATCCTTAAATGTCGAAAACCATAAATTCAGACACTTTTGGTGACACTCACAGACATCTTAGGAATTTCAACTAAACAAGTGATCTTTCTAGTTAATATGTTGATTTGGTTTAGTTCTTTTTTATAAATTGTTTTTCTTTTTCCTTGCATATTTGTCAAGGTAAACCACATAAACATTTGTTTCTTTGAAATGAAGTAGCATTGAAAGTGTCAAACTGTGTTCCAAGTGGGATTCTTTGCCAGTTAGATTGTTTACCCCTAAATTTAAGGTGGTCAGTTGTCTCAAATTTTTATGCCTTCAGGTATGATAAAGTTATTTTGAGCAAGATTTAGTTAGATGAGCCCAGTCAAATTGCCAATAGCTTCAAGTATGCTACCCATCATGCTATTTTCAGCCAAAGTTAGGGTAGAGAGGGGATTGAACCAGTGAGCTCATTGTATCCAATGGAAAACACCCGAGGAGAAGTGCAGTTGCTCAGAGAAGTTGGAATACTTCCAGTAAGATTATTGTTGCTCATGCAGAGTTGTTCCAACTAGACTAGATGACCAATTTATGTTGATATACTCCCTACCAAGCTATTTACTGAGAAACGGATCAATTGCAGCTTTGTACAATTACATAGCGCTTTTGGAATATAACCATAGAGAAAATTAAACCTGAGGTTGAAAACTCCCAATTCCTTTAACTACCCAATCTCTGTTGGAATTATTCCTGTCAAATTATTCTGAGAAAGATCAAAAGTGTGTAATAATGAGAGGTTTCCAAGGGATGGTGAAATGACACCTTGCAATCCCAATCCAAGTAGCACCAATTTGACAAATTCTCTCTTTCGTTTGGTTGTTGAGGGTAACCTTACCTGTGTAGTTGGACCTAGTTATAAAGTGCACTGGCTTACTGTTTTTTCAATTAAAATTTAATCCTTAAAAGTTGAAAATTGTAGAGTCTGACACTTTGGGAGACACTCACAGACATCCTAGGAATTTCAACTAAACAAAGTGATCTTTCTGGTTAACATGTTGATTTGGTTTAGTTCTTTTTTTATAAATTGTTATTTGAATTAAATTGTTTAGCCTCATGTTTGTCAATATTGTTTAGTTTCATTAGGTCTCTAAGTACCAAGATCTGAACAATATCTATATTTTTTCTTCGAGACAAGTTAGTTTATTGTTAGGTTGCATGACAGATGATTCAATGTTGCACCGTTTTCATTCCTTTTGATATCATTATCATGCCTGCCTCTACTCACATATTTTCATGCTTTTAGTATTGAATTTTCCCAAAACATTGTTTGGGTTTCTACATTCTTGTCAGCTGAGCAGGCCCATCTATTTATTGTTGAATGTAATGCTTCATAAAATTCTGCATTGCTTGTTTTCCCTGGGTTTCCACCTTCTTCTAGTATTATGAGCAGACCCCTCTACTTATTGTTGACTGTAATGCTTCACAAACTTCTGCATTGCTTGTTTTCTTTGGGGCTATCCTTGATTTCTCATTTGGGTTCTTTGGAAACTTAGAGACCTAATATCAATATTTCTTTTATTCCTATAGCTAACATTCTTCAGACATGAAGGAAGCTCTAGGGGGAATTTCAACTATAAAAAGTGTCACCTGGTTCCTTTTCTGGTTAAGATGTTGATCTGGATTGTTTATCACACATTGATTTTTGGACTTATTTTTGCACAAGAAAAAAGTTTAATGAAATATTTATTTTCAATAAAAGAAGAAATGAATGTTTTTGGTTTGAGAATTAGAATATGTAGGTGTCGGTTCAATTTAAATTTTGTCTCCACGAGTTCTCTTCTTTTTCATCTGTAGCTAGCCATACTAGCCAATACTCTTCATTATGGTTGTGTCATATTTTCCAATCAACTTTAAAATGATTTAGAATATAGAAAAATAGAAAAAAATATATATTTTCATGAAAATGAAACTGTAAGAACTGAAATAAAAACTGTGAGAAATGAAAATAAAACTGTAAGAAAAATGTGTTGTAATTGAAATAACTAACCTGGATATACTATCAAATGTTCTGTGATGGTTTGTCTCCAGGGTTGGTGAATAGTTTGAATGTTAAACATGCAACTTCAGAAGTGGTTGAACTTCTTTTATAGTTTTTTTTTGCGTTTGAATTTAATTGTTGGCAAGGATGGACATGGATTGCAATGACTTCATTTTGAATGTGTTATCTAGATTGATTTGGATATGATCCAAAGGCTAAGAATTTGCTTTTTGTTGATACATGTGCTTTGATATGTTTTAATGGGAAATAGAATGGGTTGGGTATCAGTTGTTGAACATAATGGGTTTAAATGTTGAACAACACAGCAGTTATGGTTGACATACATTCAATTTTATTATGTGCAGGTATGGATATTTATTTGGGATACATAGCTTCAGTTCTAATGAGTTGGGGTTGAAGTGACTACTACTTCGTACTTCTAGAATAGACCATTTAGGAAGGGTTTATGGTTTTATCTGTTTTCTAGTTGGGTCAATATGATTTGTACTCTTAAGTATTAAGATACTATTTATGGACAGTTGTGGTCCCAGTGAATGTTTTGGGAAATTTTATACATAAATTAAAACATATTTGCACTTAATGTTATTTATTTTTGTTGCATATCTCTCTATTTCTGGTGGTTTGGTGGGACCAATACTATATCAATTATTGGTCCCTACACAACATTATACGTCTCTCCCCTAAGTAAAGAAGCATGAAGGGAATAGAAAATTCTAGAAAGGAAAGAAGGATATGGAGGTCTAAATCTTTGCAGTATTGTTTCATATCCAAAGTAAGAGAGGAAGGATGCAGATTTTGTCCATAGAACCATAAGGATAGAAGAGCCTCCTCTTGCAGAATATATATTTCATATAAAGTCAGGTAGGTTGACTTAATCTTAGAGGAAGCCTTGATCTAGAATTTTGGTCTTGAAAGTCTCTTTTGAAGTTAATAAGAAGAGAAGTTCTTGTGGGATTTCCCCTTTGTAGGGTTTTTTTCCTTGGCTTGGAGCATATATCTCATGTTTCATGTGATCTTCATTGTTTTGGTATTTCTTTGATGATAAGAACAAAATCATATTCAAGTTAAAGACAAACCTAACATCACAAGTAAATGTCAAGTAAAGGAAAATGTTAAGTTAATTATAGTTCCCTAATCCATTTTCCAACATGTTATTAGAGCTAAGGTCAGTGTCATTGGCAGCTAGAAGATCACTATGGTTTGTAATCTCCTTGAAGGTCGAAAATAATTTTCCAACATGCTATTAGAGCTAAGGTCAGTGTCATTGGTAGCGAGAAGATCACTATGGCTTGTAATCTCCTCGAAGGTCTAAAATCTTTGAGATAAGGATATCAAAATTTTGGATTGATTAAGACCTAATCCATACTTGTTTTTCCTCACCCTCTTTTAGATCAATTCCAAACTTTCCATAATTATCCACAGAACCAAAATCTCTATGTCAAGGTTACAATCAAGGCTACAGTGAGGTTTTGTAAAGAAATATCTTTCTGTAATGAAGTCTTTTAAATCAAGAAAAGGACTGTGTTAGAACAAAATTTCCCTGAGGCCATATCTCTGAAATTGGCATCATGAATTGAAGCTACAAAAGTTTCATTTGAATCCCTTCAAATGTGGGAGGAATATATCTATTGTATAAACACAAGAAGGTCGAAGACTTGGTTTGTCCTAGAAATCATTTTTCAGAGGTTCTAAATCTTGAATTTCTCTAAGGAATCCATAGTCACCAAAAAGCTCATTACTTCAAACTTTTCTGAGATCCTAGAAGCCTAAAATAGGCCAAATTTAAGTAATAAAAAATCGAGACCTAATAAGTGGTCTAATTCTGCATTCTTTGTCTTTCTCAATACCCTATAATACTTTCGGTATGATGGAAAAGGGAAGCAAAGACCTCTGTGACGATGAAAAAAATTGTGGATAAAGGGCTGCAATTCATATGAAGTAGAGAAGAGGCCAAAAAGGCATCCCTTTCATCATCTTCAGAGATACGAGATACCCAGGATATGCCGAGGTTTTTATGGTTAAAAAAGTGACATATTTGAAGTATCTCCTGCTAACTAGAAATTATCCTATAAGCTAGCAGAGGAATGCCTAGTAGAAGCCAACTCATATAAAATGATTTATAGGCATTTTCTAAATACATATACAATTAAAATGGGAAGTCCTAACTAGAGGGAAGGATACCTCTATATTAGCAATCAAATTCAAGGTTACGAGAATGCTAAGTTGGTAAAAAAAAGTATGCTTGGTTGAAAGTTTGGTCCAAAAAAGCGAGAACAATGATGTCTTGTGATCTGTACTATAATCTTAAGAAGTAATAAAATGATGCTAATCTATAATAAATCCAAAGGAATCCATTGTTGTTCACAAAATATAAGTATTCCATTTCTTTTCTTCCATTACATTATTGTTGACTTCCACAGTATATCTAGTTTTATTATCACTTGATCATAACTTTTTATTTTATGACCTTCTTGAAAAAGGATTGTTGGTATATTCTAAAGACTATTCGTCAAATATGAATTCAAAATATTGTAACAAGACTCAAAGAGAACTTAGAAGGATATTTGAATCTTGAAAGAATTTTTTAAACCTTGATTCAAAGGGAGCCTCATATAAACTTTAAAAAGCAAAGCACCACCCTATCTTGAAAAGTAAGTAAAAACAAAAGAGGTATGTTCAATTAATGCATCATCATCTCTTATGAAGTATGTTAGGATCTTTACAATTTCCTTACATCCAAAATATTATGAAAATGTTAGGGTGTGAAGATGATATGAATCTAGGGTTTTGCATTGTTAAAGATTTTTGATATCTAGGGTTAAATAATCAATGTCAGAACTTGAATTAGAAAAACCCCTAGAATAAGTAAAATCGAAAACCCTTGTGTTCTCTCTTATAAAAACTTATCTCTTTATTTCTTAGGGTTTATGGATAGAATCTAGGGTATATGGTCAAACCCTAGAAATGGTTGAATTGAATAAACCTTAGGGATTGAAACTCAAAAATCCCTAGGACTGATGTTTCCACTAAAAATAAAATCCCTATTTAGGGTTAGGTCATGGAATATCTAGGGTTTGTAACTAAATCCCTAGTAGTACCCTTTGAAAACCCTAGACTGAAAAAATTAACATCAAGCTATTGTACATGTATATTTTGATTGATTGTACTTGTTGATAAAATTGTAGGTACATGATTGTATGAAAAATATGTAAACACAAAAATAAATCTCATGCTTAAGAAAGACTTCATGATGGGCATTATAGAAAGAGGGAGTTGTATATTCCACATTGATGATTGAAGGCAAAGTTGTACCTCATTGTTACTTGAAGATGGAATGTGCAAAGAAAATAATGACCTCATAAAGAGGTTTGATGAGTTGGTGTACCTTAGGCTAAATAACCTATATGATGGTATTTAGGGTTGGTTCTTGACCTAGATGATATCTAGATCCCTGTTAGGGTTGGTAACTTGTCAGGTAGCCTAGATGGTACCTATATCCCTATTGGTGTCTTAGCAGGTAGCCTAAATGACACCTAGATCCTTGTTGATTTGGTGTCTTAACAGGTAGCCTAAATGACACCTGGATCCTTATTGAGTTGGTGTCTTGACAGGTAACCTAGATGACACCTGGATCCTTGTTGAGTTGGTGACTTGGCAAGTAGCCTAGATGAAACCTGGATCCTTATTGAGTTGGTGTCTTGGTAGGTAGCCTAGATGACACCTGGATTCTTATTGAGTTAGTTTCTTGGCAGGTAGCCTAGATGACACCTAGATCCTTGTTGAGTTGGTGTCTTGGAAGGTAGACTAGATGACACATGGCTCCCTGTTAGGGTTGGTGTCTTGGAAGGTAGCCTAGATAACACCTAGATCCCTGTTAGGGTTGGCGTCCTGGAAGGTAGCCTAGATGACACTTGGTTTCTTGGCAGGTAACCTACATGACACATAGTGTCCTAGTAGGTAACCTAGATGGTACTTAGATAGGTTGATACCTTGAAAATTAACCTAGATGGTACCATGATCTCTAACATTGTACATGTTGTTTGTGATACTCTTCTTATAGGAACTTTTCAAAGTGAGTATTGTCCTTGTAATGATTAAACAATTATGAACACCTCCCTAGTTAAGAGGGAGTGTTGGAAAATGTAACTAGTATCAATCTTCATAATTATTGTTTGGGTCATGACATAATGTGATTATTATATTTGTTAAAAAGAAGAAAAGGAAAAATATTGTAACAAAAAATTTATTTTATTAGGCATGGGTATCATCCTTGGGTCATTAGTCAAATAGGTCAAGGCATCCATTGAATTCCTATAGGTATTGTAATGAGTCAAAGTATCATTATCATTAGGTAAAAGACCATATTGAATAAAGAAATGTATTTTTTGTAATTTAAAGGTGTCTAAAAAGGCTCCATAAGATAAATCAGCCAACTTTGTTCTTTTCAGCCTTGATAAAGGCTTAAAGAGCCACTTGAATATGTTATATAAAGGGACTTCAACCTCCTTTGATGAAGAACAAGTGAAGATATATTATCTTATCTACGGTTAATTCAAGAAGCACAAAGGGACTAGAAAATTTGAGAAAGGAAAGAAGGATACAAAGGTCTAAATCTTTGTGGTATTGTTTTAGATCCAAAGTAACAAAGGAAGGATGTAGATTTTTTCTATAAAACCATACGGCTAGAAGGGCCTCCTCTTGCAGAAGATCTATTTCATATGAAAGCGGGTTGGTCAATTTAATATTGGTGGAAGCCTTCATCTAGAATTTTGGTCTTGGAAGTCTACTTTGAAGTTAATAAGAAGATATGTTCTTGTTGAAAATGTAACTAGTATTGATCTTCATAATTGTTGCTTAGATCTTGACATAATATAACTCTTATGTATTTGTAAAGAGAAAAAAAAAAAAAAAAAAAAAAAAAAAAAAAAAAAAAAAAAAAAAAAAAAAAAAAAAAAAAAAAAAAAAAAAAAAATAAAAATAAAAATAAAATATAAAAATAAAAAAAAAAATAAAATAAAATGAGAAATATCAAAAGGAAAAATTATTTATAAGCATGGGTTTCATGATTTATTTATTTTGTTTATAGGTCAAAGCAACCATTGAGTGATTTTAGGTTTTCGTTAAAATTCATAGTTCTAGTCATCATGTATTATACCCTTTATAGGTTATTTATGTAAAGAAAGAAAAATATTTTTGTATGAAAAATGAGTTTTATCCCTCCTCCAACAAGTCATCTTCTTCATCTATCAAATTCAGTCTCATGAAGGAATTTCATCCCTCTTGGAGACTATAAGTATATGGTGACTTCGATCTATTGTGATACAATCCAATTAAGGAATTTTGATTTGCAACTCATATGGAAAAACAAGTGTGAGAAAGACTAATAAATACGAGGAAAAACTCAAGGAAAACAAAGTTATCTTATCAAGTCTTGAAGAACCGAAATCCTACTATTCTAGCTCACACGTGTGAAAAAATATGAATCATAGGAACATGTGGTAAGGTCGAAGGTACATGTCGTAATTGTAGAGATAAGAAGGAAAGTTGAAACATCATTTGGAGCATATTTATATTGACTTTGGATAGTCAAAAGCTCATTGACTTATGCATATTTGTCTTAATGAAGGAAGAATGGTGGGAAGGATGACTTGGTGGATGGAGGAGGTATAGTTGTAGGTCTAGTGGTTTGGGTTGTCTCATTTGATTTGGTTAAATTTTTTGGTTGTCCCCTAGGAGAGGGGTTTTTACCTGGATTAGAGCCTACATACTGTGTCACTTTTTGTCCTTATATTCATGCTTTTGGTTTTGATAGTTGATTGATGATAAGAATATAAAATAATAAATAAAAGAAGATAATAAGAATTCAAATATATCACAAGTAATTATCAAGATAAGAAAATATTTCTGCTTTTCTGGTTTTCTAACATGGTATCAGAGCTATCGTAAAGAAAGATGAAAAAGCAACTTGAAGATCTTTGACTGTCATCATCTTCTTGAAGTTGGCATATCTCTAATCAATTTGGTGGATCTCCTATGAAGAATTCTGAAGAAACTTTGGTTGACTAGATGTGACAACTTCAAAGAAATAATACACAATTTCTGAGGAGGTCTAATTCAGTTCTAAGCATAACAAGTAATCCAAGATTTTCTCTAAGATGAATATGAATTACCTCCTTTACATCAACATATGAGAGTATGTTATAGTATACAGTTGCAAGTCAATATAAGTTATGAAGTAATGTGAATTTACAGTAATGAAAGCTAGGGGATCCGAAGCTCTTTCATAAGTATCTGAAGTCCTGAGGCTCCTATCCAAAGATTGCATATTTTTTGACACCTTCCCAAATAAACAACTATAGCGTGACAAACATCTTTGATATATTATGTGAATATGTGATGCGAGTTTCTACTCAACATGTGTATATGATCCAACTTACTCAAATTAATATAACTAATATCTGACATACTACAACATCTGACTAAGATCCAAGACTCTTCTTATCAATAATATGAAGTTTATTCTTAATGATTCTATGTTGCAAGATCACTCCTAAGAATGTGATTTTCTCCCTTGAATATGAGACTTAACAATAATAAGAAGTTCTGAGGAATTTGAAATGTATGGTTTTCATTTTTATGCATATCAAAGGCATGACAATATGATCTGAGTTCTATTCTCTGCTCTTGATCCATGATCCAAGTTAAGATTGTGAGTTATTTCCAAGACATTAAAGTGATATGCATAAACAATGATGTATGTCATATCCTCCAAAGATTGGAAGTAATTATGATACATATGAGAATAATAAGCAGCAATACAAGACACTTTAATATAGATGACTCAACAATAAAAAACGAATCCCTAACTAGAGGGATGAAGGTTTAGTGATCTCAGAAAATACAAAATTTTACAAATAATTCAGAGATCAAAACTACAGTGGGTTTTCATATAGTTCATGTGAAAATATTTGAATAAGAAAAATTTCACCCATATTCAAATAGGAGGAAGCATTCTTGGCTGGAAATAAATTATACATTTAGAAGCAATCCTTGAACTCGACATCTTTGGAAGAGCAGCAAGAAGATCATGGCATCTTGAAGAAACCTTTGTAGCTGACTTCTTGTAATCATGGAGGACTAAGGTATGTAATTCTTGAGGTATGTATAGTTGCTTTATCCATATAAGGTCTAACCTAAATCAAATTATGGTTTTGGGATTTCTTTTAGGGTTTGTAGTCTTCATATTGTTGAAGGGTATTGGCATCTAAGTTTTTTTTTATAAACCCTAGTTAGTATTTGGAAACCCTAGTCAAAAGTGAAACCCTAACCATATTCTATTTTGTTCCGTCATAGAAACCTTAGCTTTTTGACTCTAGGGTTTTTAGATAGCCTAGGAAGAAATGGAAAACCAGGTGTGGGTAGAATTGGATTTGAGACTCAAACCCTAGGGTTGATGTTTCGAAAGGTAACATTAAGAGACTTAGAGTTTGGATCTATAAACATTAGGAATTTTTCCTCTCTAAAGATTCCATGGAATCCCTAATCATAATTATGCTCGTGTACGTGTATATTTTGCTTGACAGTACTTGTTAATCAATGTTGTAGGTACTTATTGAAGGAAACAAAATGATATATTTATCTTATTAATAGAGGGAATGGTGACTTGGTAATCAAATAAGATCCTTGGGCACTCTAACTAAGGTATGCTCATATGAATATAGACCATGAGGATGTTGATGCTTCATTGAAGAAGATTGTCATGGTGAGAGGGAGCCCATCAAGGTTTGTAGAAGGTACAACTCAAGCTATGTTTAAAATTTATAAGATTTGTTGCAGATCGCCATCATATGAGCATGTATGATCTTTTTGTATTTAAAATCTATTTATGGCAATGACCCTCTCATCTCTTGAGTTTTTCTATAGAAATATGAAAATTTGTATGTTTTTGGGGTGTTTGACTTATAGATTAAATAAACCCTTATCTTTCATGAAATCCTAGTTTTTTAGGGTTTGGTGATAATGACTAAGTTTTATGAGAAAAACCTAGTAGAAGTTGATATAAGATCCTAAGGCATGAAAGTGAAACCCTAGGTGTAAATGCTTCTACTATGATTGAAACCCTAACAAGGTATACATTTGGGATATCTAAGGTTTAATTTATTATTGAAGCTTTAATAACCCTAGATGCTGTCATAGTGTTGACATGATAACCCTATACTGATAAAGTTAACTTCATGTTCTTGTACGTATATATTTGTGTGCTTGGTTGTACTTGTTGTTAATATTTGTAAGCACATAATTTAATATAGGTTGTAAAGATGTATGCCTACCTCATAATTGATGATAAATTTATGATGATGTTGAGTGTGATGGAAAGAGGGAGCTGTAAGAACCCTGATGACATTGAAGTTTACACTAATGATTGAAAAATGACCTTATTTCCATATGGAGATAAAAATAATGTTCTTGAAGGTCTAAGTTCTTCGATGACATGATGATGCAAAATAAAGTGCCTGAGTAGCTGGAAGAATAAATTTGTTAATGATGGATTAATCTCCCTAGTTGAGAGGGAGGACATGATTCTCTATTTCATGTGTCATGCACTAGGACAGGACTAACAGTTATACGTCTATTGAAGGTCATTAGGAGAGAATGAGATTGGAGAATTACTAAAGCACTATTTCTGGTTAGTTTTGATGTGTCGTGAATAACACTCAGATGTTTTGAGTAGTGTTGAGGTTGAGTATGGCATTGCTTGAGAGGTTGGAAAAGGAAGCTTTTGTTGAGATTTGTTTGGATATTATAAGCAGTATTAGAATGGTTGAGGACCCCAGATTTTATGATAACACATTGATAATAAGAATCAATATATTGGAAGTTTGATACTCGTTGGGGTCATGAGGCTACAATATATTCTGATGGATGAAAAAGTAGATGATGTGTTGATCTCTCCCTAAGAATTCTGAATATTTTATAAGCATTCTTGGATTGGTGGATATCTCTGATTTGGTTAACAGGGAGAGATGACCACCTTAGGCTGTGTGCATGTATGATTGTACTTGGGAGGACATCTTTGCCTAGTTGGTACTAAGATATCAATTATAGTTTGGCCTTGGTGATGTATAGATCCTTATGTGGGAGGGTATCTTGGTCTTGATGATATGGAGCTTCATTTTAGTGATGATATCTTGACCTAGATGATACCTATATTGTTGTTATGGTTGGTGTCTTGGCATGGAGGCATATATGGTATCTATATCTAGTTGGATTGATACCAGGGTTGTAGCCTGATGGTACCTATAGTGGAAAGTAACCTTGATGACACCTTAGTCCTTGTTGGATTGATACCTTGGTATTTTTTGGCCTTGATGGTATCTAGAATTGTATATGTTGTTGTAATCTTCTTGGAACACTTCAAATTGAGGTCATCCTTGTATCGGTTGAAAAATTATGAATACCTCCCTAGTTAAGAGGGAGTGTTGAAAATGTAACTAGTATCAATCTTCATAATTGTTGTTTAGATCTTGACATAATATAATTCTTATGTATTTGTAAAGAGAATAAAATAAATTATTATAAAGACCAAAAAGAAAAATTATTTATAAACATGGGTTTCATGCTTTATTTATTTTGTTTATAGGTCAAAGCACCCATTGAGTTATTTTATGTTTGTGTTATAAGTCATAGTCCTAGGCATCATGTATTAGACCCTTTCTAGGTTCCTTATGCAAAGAAAGAAAAATATTTTTATGTCAAAAATGAGTTTTATCCTTCCTCCACCAAGTCGGCTTCTTCATCTATCAAATTCGGCCTCATGAAGGAATTTTGTCCCTCTTGTAGACTTAAATATATGGTGACTTCAATCTACTGTGACAAAATCCAATTAAGGAATTTTGATCTAAAACTCATATGGAAAAAGAAGTGTGAGAGAGACTAATAAATAAAAGGAAAAAAAGAGTTATCTTATCAAGTCTTGAAGAACTGAAATCCTACTATTCTAGCTCATACATGTGAAAAAATATGAAGCATAGGAACAAATGGAAAGGTCGAAGGTATAGGTTGTAGTTGCAGAGATAAGAAGGAAGGTCGAGACATTGTTGGATCATATTTAAGTTGACTTTGGATATTCAAAGGCTTGTTGACTTATGCATATTTATATTTATGAAGGAAGAATGGTTGGAAGGTTGACTTGGTGGATGGAGGAGATCTAGTTGTTGGTCTAGTGGTCTTGGTTATCTCATTTGTTTTGGTTCTTAAAGAAGAGAAAAAAATTGTTGGGTTTTCCCCAAGGAGAGGTGTTTTTCACTAGCTGAGAGCCTACATACTATGTCACTTGTTGTCTTGATCTTCATGTTTTTGGTTTTGATAGTTGCTTGATGATAAGAATATAAAAGAAAAAATAAAAGAAGCTAATAATAATTCAAATTGTTGTGGCCACCAACAACCCCCTCCTTATGAAATGTTATTGCTAATACTAAATAAGTGGGGACCCTTAGTTATAAAATCCAAAGAAATCAAAGTAGCATTTACATTTCTGTTTCGCAAATAAAGTTACCATCATAAGCTTAGGAAGCCCCCCTTGGAAACTCTTAAAATCTAAGCTTATGATAAGGTAAAAAATATCTTATCAAGGGAAATCGCATCGCAAGAAAATAGCGGGATGCCACCTCACAAACACAACCCCAATATTCGCAAGATAACGATAATAACCAAATATCGCATCGCATTCAACATAACCTACTTAAAACACTTCAAAAATCTGCCGATGTGCGATGGCGTCGATCGTAATATCACATCTCGCAAGGAACAGGTTAACAAAATTTGTCATACATAACATTCCTGCGATCTGCGATATTGTGACATTGCGATATGACGATATCACGATGTTGCGGTTTTGCGATGTTGCGATGTTGCGATGTTGCGATTTTGCAATGTTGCGATGTTGCGATCTGCGATGTTGCGATAGCAAATTGCAAAATCGCTCCATCGCAAATCTTTCAGGCTCATTATTCAAGAAAATTAGTTTCCATAAGCTGACTCATGGTTATGTGCTTTAAATGCTAATAAAGGAGTTAGCTGTCAGTTATTAATAGAATATGGGTTCGTGCTCTTCAAAGAACATTTCACGTAAGGTGGTATATTTGGTATGTCTGCGGCATTTAAACTTTCTCATCACCCTTCGTTGTCATTCATTTTCACCTGACTTGTAAATTGCAAGCACAGAGAGCAGAGGACTATACAAAACAATACGCAGGCTGAAATGGGAAAGAAAAGCAAAGCCCCGAGCTCTGAAGAAGAGAAAATGGCGCCTTTGTATACAGACACAGCTTGCAATAGAGACGCAGGAAGAGCTACGTGGGAAGGCATGTATAATATGCTCGAAGAGGAGAATCCTAGAGTAATGGAGGTTATAGCTGTTGCAGAAAGTTCTTCTGAAGCATCCCTCGCAGAGCTAGCCTACTCATTTTTACATTGGATAGGAGCGAGGCCAAGAATTCTCCCATACACGGACATGGTCAAATGGATATTGGATACCGCAGAAATAAAAAATAGGCAGTTCAAAGTTCATGGTCAAGGACTCATTGGTTCATTCGTTGCGCAGGATTTAAAGCTCATGTATCATCTACTTGAGCCATAGGCAATCTACAATAGACAGTTTACAGAGAAATTTGTAAAAGAAGATCCGAACCTAGCAGAAACTACCAAAGACTGGTCTAGGAGAGACGAGCCGCTGAAGAAAGATAAACACGGTATGTACAGTACTGGTTCCCTTACCTCTCCATACTGCTTTGCTGCTGCCATGCTCTGTAGAATATTTGGAATGCCAGATATTAACAAATTCTCATCCGAGTGGCTACCATTATTGGATGCTGCCACAAATGCCACCATTGTAGATTGGGCCAAAATTTTATCTGATAACCTGGTCACAGCCATTGTCAGTTACCCGTGCAAAAGAGCTACGGCTCAGAGGATCTATCCTCCTTTTTACCTTTCCGCATATATAATGGACGCAATATGTTATGTTTCTAAGTTTCCTGTTATGGGTTGGAAGTGGACGACACAAGACCCTTTACCCATCCATGTCTATCACAAAGAGTTATGGGACTCTCAGTTCACTCCATACTTCTACCAAATTTGTCATGGAATTATGTTGCCCTTGTATAGAATTTTGTACGATAAAGACCCTCCGAGATGTTCGCCTGAAGTAGAAGTAGACATCCTCACTGTCGCAGGATGGTTCGAGGAAGAATTGTTCACTTATGTTAGGGTATTTGGAAGTTCTGCACCCCCCTCATGTCCTACCTTTATATATCCCTGATAAACTCTTAGCCCGAGAGATCGCCTGTCAAAACTGTGGGGAAGGTGGCCTAACTAAAGAATTAAAAGACAAAAAGAAGGCTATATGGCCACAATTTCCTGTGCCTATGGGGCCTTCTCACTATTCGATGTAGGTGACACCTTTGCAGAAGTAAATAATATCATGTGCTTACAGCTATTCAAATTCACAGCAAGGCCATTTGACCCTTATGAGGTCGCCCACAATTTTACAACATCAGTAAAAAATAAAGGTGTTCTCCGGAGAAAAAGATTTATTTGATGATATATTCCAACAGAAAAACACATTGGAAGAAATTCTACACACAACCCAATTGCAGATATCCCCAGAAGAATTTCAAAGGTTCAAAACATACAGGGAAAGAAGGCTAGCCAGTATTCTTCTAGAGAAGCTATGCCTAAAACCCTCAAGAGAACCAACTCTAATTGTTAGCCTCAGTGGAAGTTCAAGTACCAATGGATCTAAGTCCAAATCTGAAAAAGAAGTGTCTGAACACTCTAAAAGATCCATAAATGAACTAGATAAGAATGAAGGGTCAATGAAGGATACTGCCCAGTCAAAAGAACTTCTACATCAGCAGGTTATTGCCTCCCCGCAAAGAGATCCTCCCCCTCTCGTCATCCAAGCACCACCAGTCATAGCTGAATTAGACAAAGAATGGGAAACCTTCAATGACTTGATCAATATTGAAGGACAAACCATGAAGACAAATGTCAGCAATGTATAGATAATAAAAGAAGTAGTCACAAGAATAGTTAGCGAAGTCTCAGATATGGAGCATATTCCTATTACTCCATCCTCTGAGCTTGTACTAAAAGTAGAAGAAATCCCTCCTCTAGATAGATTTTATAGCCCACAGCATAAAGCAGTAGTAAGAAAACAGAGGAAGAAAAGGAAATTGGAAAGCATGCTCTCTCAAAACACAGAACAATTAGATGTCCTATGGAAAGATCCCATAAGCAATCCTACTGAAAATCTCACCAAACTATCTCAGATCGTAGGAGCATATGCCTCCGCTACTATCAACAAAGCATCTGAGGTACAACAGTTGCTAAAGGAAAGGGAAGACCAAATACTAGTACTGCAACAACAATTGCAACAAGCCCATGCCAATAATGAAGCACAGAAACAGCTTGAAAAGTTGCAGCAGGACTTCCAGCAAATGTAGATAGGGTATCAGAAAAGTTTGGATGAGAAAGGAAAGCAGTTACATGATTTGAGAGAGATGCACAAGGATGACCCTAAGCTTACAGAATTTATTACGGAGTCCATTTCCTTGAACGAACAATTACTACAGCAGCAAGAAGCATTGGGCCAAAAGATATCACAGTGGAGTCATTATTGTGAAATCAGTGATAAAACCACTAATCAAGTGGTAGACTTGCGAAGTGACTATGATCTAATTGATAAACGAGTGACTGAATATTTGGCTTGGAAAGACACGGACGAGGGTAAAAGAGCAGGTGCACCAAGAATAAATGAAAATCACAAGGAAATGATCTTTAACAAATGGGACGAGCAAACCAGACGGGCAAAACAGGCAACAGAAGGAGCAGCCATGTCGGCCAGGGCAAATTTGATCGCAGAGACCACTCCAGGATACTTACCGAACGCACAGCAGCGAGAAGCAGATTGGAAACAGAGAGCTCAAAAAAAGGCCAAAGTAATCCAAAGGCTAAGCAAGTTAAACTGGGATTGTTACTGGACATACTTGGTGAAGCCGCATAGCCAATGGACGAATGTTAAGTGCATTATAAATGCAACCGAGAAAATGGCGCTAGCTCTTGTAGATTCTGTTTTCTCAGCCCAGTTAAAAGCGGAAGTCAACCACCCGACTCTCCTTAAACAGATGCTGCATACATGTGATTTTAGAGATCAAATACAAAAATAGTTTAATTTTAGTTTTAATTTCGTTTTATTTTCCTGAAAAGAGGACGGTCATTTAAACCGCATCCTTTATTTTGTAATAATTTATTTTTATAATTAGTCAGTAGTATTTAAACCCTTCTCATGCATTTAGAGAAGGGTCCATAAATTTATCAAAAACTTGTCCTCAGAACATGCACTTTTGCACCCTCAGAGGAGGTTTTGATGAATGAATGAAACAGGGTTGATTTGATATTTGCATTTGATATCTGCTACTAATGTTGCACTTCTATACTCTTAGTGGATGTTAAATCAAGGAGAGATAAATCAATGGTCGCTTGAAGCTCATGAGTAGGACTAGTTATAAATGGTACTTTTATCTCTTAACCATTTATGCTTATGCATTAAAGTGATATTTAGTTTTCAGTTGTTTATATATTACAACATGGATGCCTGAGTTATCATTTGGCACTTTTGTACGGTGATAACTATTTGTTTATGTTTAGTGTATGAATAGCTCATTTATGCGATAAGTTTTCACCATTGTTTCGTCTAACTTCTTATACAAAGTAGTTCATCCTGATTGAATTCTTTTCTTATAATAGCTGAATGATCTTTATTACCAGTTATTGTTTGAAATCCTTTTAGATCGCATAGAAGAAAAATCACACCCTGGGTTAGCATAAATTTTGATGTTTTTCTGTTTATTAGAATACAATAGCATAACATTAGATTAGAATTAGGATAGAAGTATTCCATTTAGAACATAAATACCCATCTTTCTCTCACACACAAACTGAATTGGGAAACTGGTCCCATATCCCCAGTCGGACCTGCTATACCAAACGGATAAGGAGCTGCCAACCAAGGTTCAGACCGGGAGGGTATCCCCCTTGTTGTTGACCCGATTTTCGGGGCCTTCAACATATAGCAAATATAATTTTGTTTCTTTTTTAATATCAAATATTTTTCTAGGTTTATATTTTTTAAGGAAAGAAGAAATAAGAAAAATTCTATATATTTATAAATAAACTAGAGTAAAAAAATAAAAAAAAAAAATTAAATTATTTCATAATCAAAATAAGTCGTCTTTAGTGCGATTTTTTGGAAGCTTTTCTAGTGGGTTTTCTAGTCTAATTTCTCTAAAACTCCATAGGAATTTATTGAAATCACAAGCTTGATGGGTAACCCTGCACAAGTGCCTTACGGGTTTTCAGGTGCTCAATCCATATATACCGTAGAAAAAACCAGTTTAAGTAACACAAATCAAGATTTCACCTCAATTTTTTGGGCAGAATTCTGACACCAAAAAGTCCCACTAAATACAACTCCTAATCAAAATGATTTTTTTAAAAATAAAATTTATTCTTATCTTTTTAATAATTTCCTTTAAATATAATTAATATGGTTATTTACAATTATTGTTTATTAAGATTGTTATTTAAATAATTTTTTATATATTTTCTCAAACTTTATCTTTAACATTATAAAAACAGTGAAGAAATAAAATTATCCACATTCAATTAAAGATTAAGGTACATTTATAGTTTTATTTTTGTAATTGTTAATTTAAATATAAGATATAAAAAATATACTTTACATTTTTTACATATTTCAATTTTAAATTAAGTGTATAAAATAATAAAAACTTAATATTCTGTTTATTTTTATATATTATTTATTATAGAAAAAAAAATGAAAAAATTTTAAACTTTATAAAATTAGTAAAAATCAATAAATTAAAAAAACTCTAATTATATACTTGACTTTTTTCTAATTCTCAATCTTTAAAATTTGTATTCATATTTTAAATACTTATCATTTTAACAAATTTAAATTTTAATGGTTTTAATTTCTTATATGGAAAAAATATCCACATTATTGATAATGATGATGATTAAAGTTCACTAAGACCAATATGGCCTATTCGACTTAAGAAAGTAAGAGATTAATCAGACTTAAGAAAGTAAGTGGTCTATTCTATTCTGAAGCATTCAAGGAGCAGTTCTTATCCACGTTGTTTTTATTATAGGAGATAGAGTTGATAGGAGCAAATAACAAATTTCGAAATAAATCCTATTGGTGTTAGAGTCAGAAATTTCAATCCAAATGTATCAGTTGAGGGGGTTAATCTTATGAAGCTGAATGTGAGGAGAAATATCACTCACATTATAAAAAGCATTATACTTTTTTTTGGTACATAGACAATCATCTACAGATATAGACCCATGATCGGATGACCATCAATGTAAAGCATTGTACGGATGATTTGGTATTTTCCTGAAATTGCAGCTCGGATGGATGAAACTAGATCTGGGGTCTTCTATCTCGTTCAATCGTTCGCTCAAGGATGAGTCTAACCATGTGAATATGTGATTTGAAGTAGAACATGGGAAGACACCATCTGATTATTGGCCTATGATGTAAGTCGTTAATAGACGTGAGAGAAATCACCAATAATGATAATGGTCCTCAAGGTACTACAATACATTTTGCATGGTGTGAATGGATGTTTTGATGTCGAACACCATACAAAGTCTTTTGGTCGAAGGCTAGTGATGTCAACCTATCGCTCGAAGCGAGAAACTTGCCATTGATGTATGCAAGCCTCAAGGTACTAGAAGGGTGTTTCTAAGTCATCTTCTTGGATAATGTACTGATGTCGACAAGAAGCGACTTGTCGCAGGAGGGCCTTGATGTATCCAACATCAACGACACGAAACGAGTGTAATGACTTTGGAGATTAAATTTAACTAACAACACAAGGTTCAGGAATGGGGGTAATGAAAATGAAGGTTTATGAGTATTGCAAAGGATGAATTTTAACTGAGTGACTTATCTTGAACATGGCAGCGACACTAAATGAATTGGCAGCATTGACCCAAAACAAAAAGTAATGGATGGTATGATAGACCAAGGTATGATGACCATCAAGCAGATAACCTAGCCCATATAGTCACACTGATGAAGTGAAATTGTCATCTTTAAGAGCGACTTGCTGCCATAAAGTGGTTTACCCTTTTTCCCATTTTCCCCAGTCATTGCTGACTAGTACCTCTTTATTTTTTATCAAGTTTGAGGAGGATAACATATGCTTGTTGTATAATTCCACCCTTTGGGTGAATCCATCGCTATCTGATGTTTTAATGAGTCTCAAGAAAGTGAAACTCAGTCTTGTCATGATGGACAAGTTTGTCATTATTTGATGTTTTAACAAGTCTAACGACAACGATAACTCAGTCCTTTTCATGTTTAGAGAGTTTGAAAAGGGACAAAAAGAAAACTCCAAAAGTTCTTTTTCGTGGATTTGTCTCTCAAGTCCAAAAAAGCGTAAAACAATTCAAGAGAGAACCTATTGACCATGTTCAGTCAACATATTCCTTTTTAGTAAATAATCTATCTCAGCCCAAAAAAGGGTTAAACTTATATTGAGTAGATGTCATTTCCAATTCGTTAACGAGCTGAAAAGGACAAGCGCTCGACAATCTTTTCATATTTTGAGAGTCTAAAAAGAGCTTAAGAGGACTCCACTTTGAGGAACAAGTGGTGTCTAGGATAGAAATTGGTTCTTGTGATGTTGGAACTTCTCAAAACATGTTGATTTCTATGAAGAGGCTGGTTAATAAAACCACTCATTGCAACTGCTCATCAAAAGGGTAAAACAATCAAGTGAAAGTGTATGATGGGCGACGCAGATAGTGATGATGGAAGGAGAAAACCCAAGTCTCATATGATAGAAGAGGCTGATAGAATGGCAATCACAAGGGTTAAAATTGAGATGGGTTCATTTTTACACAAGCTTGAACCATGGGGAACTATGCTTGGATTTAGTTTCATGTTTACACAAGCTTGAAATGAAAAACTATGCTTGGATTCAGTGTCATGTTTACACAAGCTTGAAATGAAAAACTATGCTTGTATTCAGTTTCATGTTTACACAAGCTTGAAATGAAAAACTATGCTTTGATTCAATTTCATTTTTATACAAGATCGAAACAAAAACTATGCTTGAGATTGGTTTACATTCCCCCAGCATGATGACTTGAGACTAGGTGCATGCCCCCAAGCTTTATTGCATTCACCTAAGTAGACTACTCGTGGCTATCAGGTGGATGGAGTGAAGGTTCATTTATGAGATCAAGTGAAAGACTCGACTGGGATTTTACTCCAGGGGACCTTGTTTCATTTTTTAATGAGCTTGACACAAGACAAGGAACTCTGCTTAAATTCCTTGTTTCATTTTTTAAAGAGCTTGACACAAGACAAGGAACTATTCTCTTATACATGTTTCATTTTTTAATGAGGTTGACATAGTAAAAGAGTTATCCTCATATTCCTTGTTTCATTTTTTAACGAGGTTGACACAAGACCAAGAACTATCCTCATACCCTTTATTTCATTTTTTAACGAGCTTAACACAAGACAAGGAACTATGCTCATACCCTTGGATCACGACTCATAAGAGGTCATGAATTCCAAGAGGTTCTCATCGGATGGGAGAGCATTAGAGAGATCTAATTCTAATGCCCCCAGTACATAATGCACAACATCGTGAAATTGATCGTCAGTTGATGTAGGCATGGAATAGGTTGCCACATAATTGACCCATGGCGGGGAAGATATCATTGGTACAAAAGGACCATTTAGGGAAGATGGTTGACTGGAAGCCATATTTAGACCGTTAAATGAAAGCTAGTCAATAGTGACAATTCTACCTTCATGCAGGAAACACATCACTCGAAAGAGTGTTGAAACAATAGCTCCCATGTCATAAACATAGTCGCGCCCAAGAAGTAAATTGTAATATAAAGGGCCTGTGACTACCATCACATTGAGATAAACAATTTTTCCTCCCAAAGTAATAGGCAATTAAGGAAGGATTCCTAATGGTTGACTGGTTCCTCTGTTAAAAACCAACAGATTCTGGGTAACAGGCACAAGTGGCGGCAAACCGAGCACTTGCCAAGTACTAGAGGAAAGGGTACTCACAGATGCACCTTCATTTATAATAGTGCTAGGTACAATCATATTACAAACCTGTACTATGATCTGGAAAGGCACATAAGAAGGAAGATGCCATCCTACCAAACGATTCCAATCAAAGGAAGTGAATAGACTACTTGGAGGGGGTACCATAAGAACGGGAGGATTACCCCCTTGAGTTATAAGAACAAGAGGATTTTCCTCCTGTCTTGATGGAAAAAGAAGGTTGCCTCCAAGCTCATTGGAATCTGAAGAAACGAAAAGAACCTAAGTGGTATCATATTCATTCTCTACAGGAAAGGTATGATTCATTGAAGGTGAAATCGGGTCAACTATTTCCTCAACCTTTGACGAGTCAGGTTAAGACTCATGGGATTCACATTCAGAGAGAGTGGATTTGATCGACAATTGATTTTGGTCAGTCACTTTATCAACTAGTGAAGGATTAAGGGAGAGTCTTATGTAACCAGATGGCAATCGCTCCAAAGAAGCAAGACGATTATCCAACACTTTTTTGGCTTCATCTAGATAGGGACAAAGGTGAATGAGGTGATTCCCTTCACATAACCTATAGGGAAACTTAACTTTACCCTTCTTTCCATGAACTTTACTACCACTAATTGATGGTGTGTCACCAGCATGATCTCCAGAAGTTGATGACAAAGGACGATGTGAACGAGAAGACCATTCTTCTAAGATATAAGGAATATCAAGACGATTTCGAAGAAGATGGTCTCCCGTACAAAGTTTGCATGGATATCAAACTTTGTGAGGCTCATTGGACGGTTTCTCATCAGAAGTTGCATTCGAAGCAATGGTTTCTTGGTTGCTCCCTTGCTGAATTTGCTTCTTCTTCTTCTTCCATTTTTTATTCTTATTAACCACTTGGTTACTAGTACCAATACTTTCACCAGGCGAAGAGGAAGCAGGGGAGGAAGAAACAACTGAGGAAGAAGGCAAAGGGTCAACTTTAGGATCAAATGGAGGTTGATTTTGTCCAGTTGGAGGAGTACTCGATTACGGAGAAATCACGACATTTTGAGCCAAGGAGTTTGAGAACAACCGCACTGGCAAGCCAATGGTAAATCTCGAAAGGGATAATGTAGCCATATAAGGAGCACCAATATTTCCAAAAGGAGGAAAAGGACTAGGATTCCCATCAAAAGGAATTCCTTGATTGATGTACTCTGAATTTGTCGCCATATTTCTCAAGCTAAGATCAACTAAGGAGCGAGCATGGAGGATGTTATCCGCGGTCAATTAATTTTACTTTAATCAAAATAACATAACAAAACAAAAGAGGGATTTTCTAGGAAAAAGGATTACCAAGCAACTATGAACTGCAGAATACCTCCCGACGAACTGAGAAGTACGGGCAGGCAATCTCCCCGAATGCTGTGTTCGGTGTATCATAGTGTACAAGGCGGTTGACTCAGTTACCTAAGGATGTATAGCAACCTAGTGTTGTCCTTCCATATATACCCGAAAGTACGTGGAGGCCTAATTCGTATTAGCGTTGTCTAATGCGAAACTACATAGTGAGAGCATTCCCATATACTTTACGTACTGTAACACCACCCTATATACTCGAAGGTACATGGATGAGCCACGATATACTCACATACGTGGAATGCGGTGTCACACTCGGCATGTATCGTAGACAAGTTAGAGACAACTGCTATGTTTTATGACGCCGGAACACGTCTCTAGCCTAAAACCTCTAAATGTTATGTGTTAAGTTATAATGCTCCATTAGGTTAATTCAGATGAATTTTAAGTTGATCTTCTTTAGAATTTTCCTTTCAAGGTTTACTGTGTGATGTATGTTTGCAATTCCTAGAACGCAACTATTATGATAAACATTCTTTTCATTCAATTTGAACAATGAAAACCTTAGCTAGAAAGGGATAGAGCAATCAGATCTTTGACAAAGAGCAAAGAACATATCTAATGCAATTTCCTTAAACTATTCATATGAGCACACACAAACTTTTCAATGCACGATGCATGTTTTTCTTTTCAATTACCTTAATGTTAAAATGAACAAAAGGAAACTAATGCACATACAATCAATCAATCATTTTGCAAGAACGAAGACTTTACAACAGTTCCTTTTCGAAAGAAATGAAGACTTTTATGACACTTTCTTTTGAACAAAGATTAATCGACTATAAACTAAATTTGACAATGACTTGATAGTGATAAAGAAATCATTTAAGAAACACTAAAAAATCAAGGAAAAAGTAGGGTTGGTAAAGGAAACACAAATTGATTTGAGAGACACAAGCATCATTGACCTTTCAGCAAGCAGAAACAGAAGGAAATTTGGTAAAAAAAAATCAACTCAAAGGAGGGATTTTTGTCCTAAGGAGGATCAACGCAGCCTTGAATGGGAGACAATGCACTTCAGAGCATTGTCCTCCAGCTAGGGGTACTCTGCAGCGCTCTGTCTCTAGACCAAACCTGCGCTGGTGCCAGAGAGGCCATCCTAGGGGCTTACAAGCACAATTTTCACCAAAAAACAGTTCAAAAACGCTGAAAGAAGATGAATGGAAGCAAGTAAGGTCTACTAGAGTGTACTAGGATGAAGGTAAACTACTCGGAATGATGATCGTTCCCCAGTGGAGTCGCTAATTTGTTATGAGGAATTTTGCATCTACATATAAATGCTAATTCCCTAGGTAGGTAGCTATACCTAGAACAATAGATTTAAAGCACTTATCCTTTTTCTATAGATGATAAACAAGACAAGGGAATCAAAGGACCTACTTATTCTTTCACTTTCCTTTTGTCTCCTTTCTATGGCTCCTGTCGCTCCTTCTCTAACTTAACTCATTAAAAAATTACCCGCAAGCATAAACAGAAGACAGAGAACTAGTCAAACCAAGAGGTCTATCAAATATAAGTAAATGGAATAAGATACATTCACACATATAAACATCATATATCAAGATAAGCATATGGAAAAAGGTGTAAACAACTTTATTAAGTAGAAGGTAGAATTACAACCATGAAGTCTGATCCATTGTCACCCTTCCAGCTTGGGTTCCATCCAACATCACATCAATAGCACAACATTTCGGCATCATAACACTACTTACTTACAATCTCAATCCTCACACCAACAATATCTCCTTACAAATTCTCAAAGTCCAACCCTTGATCACTTAGATGAGTGCTCAATTTATAGGCAAATGGAGGAGGTTTGATCATAAATGAGGGTATTGAATGGCCTTCCAAACTTAGAGTTAGTTTCCATGTAAGAAGGGATGAGAGGATAGGAGGTACTTAATCATTCCCTATCCAATTTTGAGCTCATAGGAGATGATAAGTGTGGGAATATTCTACATGGCTCCAGAAGATAAGAATATTCCCAGAACCCTATGATGATTTCGCTCAAACTCACCCAACGTAGGTCAAAGTGGGCTTAGGTGCTTTGCAGAGCACCCTGACATGGGCCTACCTGCACTGAAGCACAGTTACCCCTGATCAAGGCTGCGCTGGTCCCTCAAGGAGGCAATTCTGGAGGGCTTCAAGCCAAGAAACTCTCAGGGAAGGAGGCATTCAAAGTGATGAATTATCTAGGGCATGTAGCAACTGAATTAGGGTTTGATGAGCCCTAATGATACTGATCTGAAAAATGGGAGTGATGTGCCCAAATGGATCTGTAACACCATGATGGTCATCTTAAAGAATCTTTCGACGACCATGAAAACACAATCATTGTCATGCTTAGTAGAAGGAAGGCCCGACATATAATACATGGAGACATATTCCCAAGGCCGACTAGGAGTAGGTAGACGAGTATACATGCCTTGCTTCTTGATGGTTGGTTTGGATTAGGTGCAGGCGGTGTAAGATATAATGTACTTCCCAACATCTTGACGAAGTTTCGAGCAATAAAAATACTTCTACAATACCACCACTGTTTTCTTTACCCCGAAATGTCCAGCAACCCGACTGTAGTGCGCCTCCCAAATCATCTTCACATACTCACTTGAAGGAACACATATGCGTCCCAAGTGGCATAACAATGCATCCTAAAGGTGAAAATTTAGAACTTTCTTCCCTTCGAGGAGTGTCTTGTATATGTTGTCGAATTTTGGATCGCTCTTGTAAACATGCAGCCACCCCGATGTCTTGTGCCCACAAGAGTCGAGCACAGTGATCAACGCCATGACCGGTGGTCTTTTGAGTCAATCAACAACATTATTGGTGCTGCCCTTCTTATACATAATGTTCAAATGGAATTGTTGTAGATAGGTGACCATTTATGATGGCGATTGGTCTACAACTTCCCTTGTGTCTATATGAACTGTAGAGGCTGGTGGTTTGTGTGGATGACTGTTTCCTTCCCCAGAATGTAATGCTTCCATTGATGATAGACCTGCACAATGGGATACATTTCTTTGTCATAAGTGGGGTACTTTCAGACTGTGTTTGAAAGTGTCTCATTGTGGTAAGCCACTGGATGCCCATGTTGAGTAAGAACTGCCCCAATAACATAGTTGGAGACATCTGTCTCAATCTCAAATGGTTGTTGCAGGTCTGGTAATGTGAGCACTGGTGCAAAACAGAGGTGATTCTTCAGCTCAGAGAATGCTCGCTGCTAGGTTTCCGACCAAAAGAATTTTTATTTCGCTTCGCCCTTGGTGACTTGACTTATGAGAGAACCCTAACACAAACCTACTGCAGAAATTGGCAAGACCCAAAAAGCTGTGGAGCTCTGTTAGAGTGGTTGGGGATGGCTAGTCTTGAACGACTTGTATCTTGGATGGGTCCACATGTACACCTTGCTCATCAATGATGTACCCCAGATATTGGACTTGGGTCAGGCTAAAGGTGCATTTCTCCAAGTTAGCACACAACTTGTGTTGTCGAAGGGTTTGAAGGACTTGTCGAATATGGTGGAGGTGCTCTTCCCAAATATGGCTAAAGATCAAGATGTCATCTAAATACACCACCATGAATGCATTGGTAAAGGGCCGCAAGATGTCGTCCATCAGTCTCATGAAGGTTGCAGGGGTGTTCGTCAATCCGAATGGCATGTCCAACCATTCAAAAAGGCCCTCGTATTTGAAGGCAGTCTTCCACACATCAGAGGGTTCTATAGGAACTTGGTGATAACTTGAATTCAAGTCAATCTTGTTGAAATATTTGGTCCCCTTGAGCTGGTCCAGATGGTCATCAATTCGTGGGATTTGGTACCTATTCCGCTCAATGATCTTTTTCAGCGCCCAATAGTCAATACAGAGTCTCCAGGTCCCATCCTTCTTCTGTACCAATACAATCGAGCTCCAACAAGGTGATGAGATTGGCCTGATGTGCCCTTTCTGCAGTAGTTCCTGAATCTGCCTCTTGATCTCATTGTTCTATAGAACAGAGCATCGATAGATCAATCCATTGGGCAGCGGCGCGCCCGGGGTCAGATCGATGGAGTGCTTGACCTCATAGTGCAGAGGTACCCCTGTGGGTAAGGTGAAAATGTCCACGACCTTGTCCATCTATTGTTGTTGTGCAAAGAAGCCCTGCCTAGAAGCCGTGGACACAACCTTCTTCTTTCCTTGGGGGCGAATCATAAGGAAAATGAATTCCCTAGTTTGGGAAATGTTCTTACTGCATTTTTTTGCAGTGATCAAAGAGATGACAATAGGTCGGGCTACCTCCAGTATCCTGTACAACTTATTAGCCAAAGTAATAATCACAGAGCGAGGTATAGACTCATATACAACATGTTGCTTCCACAAGTATGGTTGCCCTAAAAATACATAAAAAATTCAATAGGAGCAACGTCAAAAAATACCTCATTCGTGAAGAGCTTGATGCTATAGGAAAGGCGGCATTACTGGCTGACGCGAAGATCTCATCCTCGGTGAAGCCACCCAATGGTGTACGGCTGTGGATGTGTTGTAGTATTTAGGCCTAGCCACTTCACAACTTCTACTGAAAAAAGATTGTTTTGGCTCCCCCTGTCGACAATGAATTACAACGAAGAACCCTTCACCCACATGTGTGAGTGGAAGAGGCGTTCCCCCTCCTCTGGATCTTCAGGCTTAATTTTCTAGATCTTTGTGGCGGCCACGGTGGAACTGGGCTCTGCATTAATGATATGCTTCCCTTTGTCAGTCCCCTTATCGAGTTCTCATTCAGAGTCGAAACCCATGTCTAATTCGGAAGCCTTCAGCTTGGCCACTAGTGACTGCTTGGTCCGACACTCACTTGTATTGTTTGTGGAGCTCTTATGGAACTCACTCCATTTTCTCATGTCCTTCTTCGTCTTCGTGGTGTTGTTCTTTGCTTGCAGCGTTGGCAGGTTGTACTGGGTAGCCCCACCTTGGCTTGGTCCCATGATATGTGGTTTGGGGGCGCCTTTTCCTTGCTTTGGATTCGTAGATCCAAAGTCCTGCTTCTTCTTTTTAAACTTCTACTCAATCTTTACAACGTACCGATATGTCGTTCTGAGCGAGGAAATGTCCAGGAACTCCATCTTGTCCTGGATGTACTTGTGTAGATAGTCGCGGTACTTGAGCACCAAATGTTGCTCAGTATCCTTGATACCCAGCTTCGTGCGAAGGGTATGGAAATTATTTGTGAACTCCGACACATCTTGGTCCCTTCCCTGTCGTAGCGTGGTCCAATTTATGTATTTATCTTCACAGCTCCCGACAAGGTAATACTATTCCTTGATGGCGTATTGGAAATAATTCCAAGTGGGTGAAGCTGAAAACAACGGGGGTTCACTCTCATCCTTTTGTTCACAGTAGGTTTCCCACCAGTCCTTCACATGTGGAGCAACTTTGAGAAGTGAAAACGTAATCTTTTCCCAATTGGAAAAGTCATGAACTAAAAAATATCCTTCCAATAGATTTAACCATTTATATACGATGTTTGCATCTATTAGGCATTTGAATATGGGAATATCGAAGTTAACTTGTACCTTAAAAGGAGTGGCACCTCCAGAGTGGCTGTTGGATGAAGATGCATTGCTTGTAAGTAGCCGTCGAAGTATCTGGGCAAAGTTATCCATCATTGCATCCCTCTGTCGCCCAAGGGCTTCTTCAAGCAACATTTTAAAAGGATCTTGTGCCCCCTCTTCTTTCTTTTCTTCTTCCATGGGAGGTCATTGGGTTTTGTGAGGCTGACCCTACATTACTTCAACCAGATCGAGCCCTAACTCCTTATACCCTGACCTCGTTGGGGACATGCAAAGAAAACAGAGAAAGAGCAAACCACTATGATACCACTGATCCAAACTTAAACAGGAATGCAAAAAATTATAGATATAATCATAAACACAGAGATGCGGTAGAAAAACACTTCATTTCATTAATATAAAAATTTTGAACTATGCTTACAAACAGAATGGAAATAAGATAGCTCAGGCAATGGTAGCTTATCTCTGAGGAGAGATGTGGTGGCTACATGCCTTTGAACTGTATTACGACGAGATTCAAAGGCCTATCTATTCTTGAGAAACAATGGAAAACCCTAAACATCCAAAAAACTAACCCTAGGAGATGAAGAGCCAAAACTGTGGGCCTCGTTTGGGTAAGTTGGTACATCAACTTCTTGGGGTCGTAACTTTGGCATGCAATCTCCGTTTGGCTATCATAATATCTCGTTTCGAAGATCTTAAAGAGAAGACCAAAATCAAAGTGGCTAGCCAATTTGGGACATTTTCAATCTCTCCATTTTCCATAAAAATGTCGTTTAGGGCCTCAAAATGGCTCCAGAAGTTTAGGACTCGAAAAATGCCAAAAATAGTAAACTGCACTATAATTAAGGAAACCAAAAAACTAAAAGAGATAGTGTTGGGGATCCAAGTGGAATATGCGGGTGGCCACCAATATCCACTTGGATCATTATAGGTAATTGTGTCCATTAGAGCTCTATTTAGAGTCTTGTTAGCCAGAACATTTGGGATCAGAGCTTGGTTGAGAGCTAGATAATTCCCAACAAAGTGGTATTAGAGAAGTTTTGGCTTTAGGTGGATGCCTTTGTAATTGAGGGTTCATGGATCTAGATTTGGTTCTTAAATATAGGATAAAATTGGTTCTAGTATGAGACTTAAGATGTTTTTTCTTATAAGGAAGAATATTTAACAATGCAATAATTGAGATTGAGAAGTTTAATGGTTGTTGGAGAGGTAAATCCCCTCTACGGATAGAGGCGATCCCTACTAGCCCAAAGGGGGTCTAGCAACAATCAAACAATGCTACACTGCAGGTTCCTAGTTGTAATTAACAAGTGGGTAAAAGAACCTACTTGGATTCCAACGCTATGTTTGTCGAAGAGATGATCTTCTCGCTCCTTCGCTCCAGCCGATCACAGTCCTCCACTATCCTCGCGGATGGACACCTGCAAAAGCAAAGAGAGAGCAAACACAAGCGTAAAATCTACTAAAAACAACTATGTATCGGTCAGGAAGGATACAATTTACATTAATCATTCATAGGACAAAAGGAAATGGAACCATAAGAATAGTCATCTATCTTTATTAACAGAAAATAGAGTAAGGTACAACCGAAGTCCTGACGCTGAGTCCTTCTCTAGAAGGTCCAGCCAGCATATCTTCCAAGCATTCACCTTTGAAGCAAATCTCCCAAGTCAAAGAGGCCTCTCTCTCACATACAAGGCAACAAGCTCATAACCTTCCTCAAGCTCAAAGCAATCCTCACACAACACACCAAATGCCTACAAAGAGCAGCACTAATGCACTAAGAATTCCTCAATCAAAAGTCTATATGTTCCAAACTAAAAAACTAGCTGCTCATGGGCAATGGAGGAGGCTTATAAAGAGAAGGAGTCTCCATGAATAGGTAAAGGATGAGCTTTGCCCCAAGATAAGTGGATGATCAGTCGAACAAACATGCCAGAGAAGGGATGGCGACCTCAACAATGCTAACAGCCAAGTCTGGAGTCATCTGGAAGGTTGGTTGTTAGAACAAATTCGCCTAAACAGGATCAGCGCGGGTGAAAAACTAGGCTGGCGCGCTGGCATCGCAGATCTGTTATAGAAGAGGTCTGGTCAGCGCTCAATGATACAAGCGGAGGGCGCGCTGTCCGTGAAATTGGTCTAGCGCCGAAAACATGTGTGCTTCCCCGCTGGCAGCGCAGTAGTTACACTAGCCTCCGCCGATCAGCGCGGTTATTTAACGAACAGACGCGATGATTCAATTAACTTAGGCAAAGAGGGTTTTTAGCCATTTTAGAGAGCATAAGTGAGGTGAATGTGGATTTATGGCACAGTAGGGTCACTGACATGATGGCAGTGACATTTTACTGTGTAACACTTGTGATACATGGAAGCGCCTAGTGTCAATTAGGAAGGATATATGTGATCAAAGACTTCCAAAGGCATTATGCCAAGGGGCACAATGTAGTACTAAAATGGGTTGAGATGGTTGAAGAAAATTTTAAAGAAAGACACAGTTTGGGGGAAATGCTTGTATTTCCTATTAAAAGGAAAATCAGCCCTTCAACTTATACTAGAGTGGTCAATTTGACCAGGAATTGGTCACAACGATCTTCTAAGTTTAGCCATAACATAAATTGCAAAAAAATCATTGTTTTATTTACTTTTATTGCTCTGATTGTTCATTAATAGAGGGGGACTGTTAATTCTTCCATTATGTATAAATATCCATCTCTAAGATGGAAGGGAGGATTCAAATCCAAGAGAAAGGAGGCAGAGTAATTCTAGAGCTTACAACCTTTTTTCATAGAAGGAGTTAAGACTCATTTGCACTATTGTAGTGAGATCAGATCCATGTGTGCGAACAGGGAATTAATTTACAGACAACATAAGACTTGCACTACTATAATTCTCCGATGTTTTATTTAATTGATTCATTTTTATAATAATATATATTTCTATAATCAGATGTACACCACTCTTTCTTGCTCTATTATTGAAAATAAATTCTTCAAATTTCAAATTCATTTATGGAGTATGAGTATGTATGTGGATTTTCAACACTACAGTTGATTAAGTACTGAAATGCTCATTTAAAATATGGTCAAGCTATCTTGCAGGGCTAATCATAAATTAGTTTCAAAACTAGAACTTGTATAAGGATAAACTTTTATTTCTTTAGGTTGGCTAGCTATCTAGCAGTTTAGAGTTATTGATGTCATGCTTTTCTACATATCATTTTATATGAACTATTTCAATATTGTGACATGAATGTCACTTAATTCACTTAATTATCATTATGGGGATGCTTTGATTGAACCTTGGTCATATTTAATTTTGAGAGTTTACATTGAATCAACGAGTTTGATCTGTTGTTATGTTCCTATTATAGCTCGTTTGATCCCATTTGGACATTTGGTTTGTAAATGGTGTCTAATTGTCGATTGGATATTTTTCACTGCCTTGGCCCAATGATATATATGTAATGCATTTTATGTTTTTTTTTTAATATGTTTTATTTATTTAGTTTTACTTTTATTTGTTTATATTTGTAAATAGTATTTTTATTTTATCCCTTACATAGCGCTCGAGACCAAGAATCATAACTAGGATTTAAGCCTAAATCCTAAAACTAGTGGCATATATATTAAAACCATATATAAGAACTATGGGTGATCACGATTTTGATTTTGGAAGAATCTTGAAATCAATGTTTGAGCCATTCTATAGGGGGGTTTAAGAAAACAAATGAACAAAGTGTGAACCATATCAAAATTGAAATTATTAAGTTGCTTGAACTTCATATAACCCAAAGCCCAAGCATATTATAATATAACCAGTGGAAGGACCCACTTTCCACATCATTACACCCACTCCCATCAACCTCAATGCTTATTGAAGAGTTTCAACTAAAAAATTCGATAACCATGTTCCTCCGATTTCTAATATGCCACTCCCCTAGATCTCCAATCTCCAATAATAATATTCCATATCGAGACTTCCTATCGACTATCATTCCTTTCAACCCTCGATATGAAATTTCCGATACAAGGCCTCTCATATGTTGGACCCAATATGCATATTAACGATGGTCTAATCCGGACATCACATTTGCCTGTATATCAAAACTTTTAAATGGTAACATTCGTCCAAACCTATGATATCATTGATATAACGCATCCACCTGACTTCTGACTTCCAATAATCCATTCGTCACTCATATTTGGACTCGATAAATTCTTTTAGAGATAATTAAATGTGAAATAACATCCGGTCCATATTGGAGCCTCCCAATATCGACGTTTTTTTTGTGTGCATTATAAAATATTCTGATATCCATTCCTTTGATACCCTCTATTGTTTCCACTTGTCACCCTCTTATGCCGCAATTGTTACAATAATTAAAAGTCGTTATATCCAATGGTTTTGTGGGAATTGGATTTTTTTGGTTTCTGATTATGTTTTTCACCTATTTTTATATGCTCTTTGTTACTTGTGATACAAGGAAGAACCCAGTTTCAATTAGGAAGGATCTATGCGATCAATGAATTCCAAATACATTATGCCAAGTGGCACAACACAATACTAAAATCGGTAGAGATGCTTGAAGCAAATTTTAAAGAGAGACACAGTTTTAGGGTAGCACTTGTATTTCCTATTAAAAGGAAAATCAACCCTTCAACTTATACTAGACTGGTCAAACTGATCAGATATTAGATTTTGAAAGCTTTTGTCATCTCAATTTGTTGTGATTGATGAATCTGTGCATGAAATTTTCATAGCGGGTAGCGAAAAGATCTGTTCAACTATTGAATGAGCAATAACTGAGGACATTCACAATCATTGGATAATGAAAGAAGCACAATGACAACTCCCTGAAAATCAACCAGTAAGAAGAAATTTGATGACCCAAACTTTCAAAAAGGGAAAGGTGACTTGCAAAATTTGAATTATAGATTTGATTAGGAAAAGTTGGAAAGGTTAATCCTAGCACCCAATATCCCTGGTGACACGACCACCGTCAATTTTGTATAGCCCTTTTAGAGTGACGAATATACTACAATTTTAAGAGTAACAACCTCATAATAAAATGCCTTTCGATGTAGATAATCGAGTCACTTTACATTTCATGAAAATATTTTCATGGATTCTGGTAACCAAAATTCAACAAATGCAATCTATTTGTTTTGACATATTCCTAGTTTTATCATGCCCATCCCTTTTCCAAGTAGCTAAATGACATTTAGCCTAACTACCTACCCACATATATTCCTTCTAGATTAAATTTAGGAAAATATTATAATTTAAATAAAATTGACGAAAACCATATTTCTTAAGTAAATGAGTGTTAACCTAAGAAGTTTAAAATAATTTTAACTAGAAGATTATCCTGCATCAAACATTTGGGGAAAAAATAATTATTCATAAGGTCTGCAATAATTATGACATATTTTGAAATCTTTGTTGTTGTCATCCAATGGGAATCTTTTACTAGTTGATTCTTCCATTTGACCAAATACTAAATATATTATTTACCTCTAGTTCTCTTTGTTACTCTCTTCTTTAGCATTTCTTCAATATCTTTATAAACATCCCTTTGTAATTGCTTCTTCCATTCACTGGTCTAGTCTCCATCACTTACATGTAAATTATATGCTTAAAGTGATATAAATACACTATACTGAAAACTAGTGAAATCCTAATATCATTTTGGACATAGAAGAGTTCTATCTCATAAGAATTAGAATAATCGTTTCTTAAAATATTACATGGGACAATTTTTTTGAGCTTTAATTTATTGTATGCCACTCTAGGAATCCTTTCCTTCATGACATAATCCATCGCTCAGTTATCAACTTCAAAATATAGTTTCCATATTTTCACATATGCCTATTGTTTATACTTATTTTCTACTTATTGCATGCAATTGTTGTTTGAATCTCTCTTGTAACTCTTGCATGCTTGCTACAAAGTGCTCACCATCATCATTCCTTAATTATTTCTTTCATAAATTTGACTCGTAAATTTCTCTTGGATGCATTCCATATACTATTTGGAATGGGAACATTCATATTCTTATGTTCGGTGAATCATTATAAAGAAACTTGGATTGAACAAATAATTTATTCCACTATTTAGGATTCTCACTAATCAATCTTCTTAAGATATTCCTTAACCTCTTATTCACCACCTTCATTTTCCCATCTATCTTTCAGTGACAAGTTGAACTAAAATTAAATTTAGTGCTTAGTTTCATCCACAATGTTCTCCAAAATTGACCTACAAGTCTTGTATTTTTGTCTGAAACAATACCTTTAGGAAAATCATATAACCTCACAATTTCTTTAAAGAACAAATTTGCAACAATTCTTCTATCACTAGTCTGTGTACAAGCTACAAAATGGGTCACATTTGAAAATTTCCTTAAAAAACATAAATATAATCAATTCATTTTTAGGTTCAAGGCAATCTAAAACCAAAACCATGCTAAACAAATCACATGGTCTACTTGTAATTTTAAAATTGTTGGTAAAGCTTGTATTTTGAGTACTACCTTTGGTACACTGCCATACTCTACACTTCTCAACAAACCACTTTACATCAACATGCATACCTAGCCAAAGATAAAAAAGAACTCAATATAAAAGGTTTTAACTTTTTCAAAATTCCTTGACATTCCTCCACTCTGATTTTCACTTATCAAATTATCTGTCATTGAAAATTTTGGTAATGCAAAGATTAAAATCTTTGAACAACAAACCCTATTGAATCATATAACTTAACCACTTCTTTTAATGATAAATGGATCTTCACATGTTTTATTTGCTTCCTTGGAATCTATATTTTTTTTGTACATCTTGTTCTAGCTCATCAAAGAATTTACTTTGAAATTCATATAGAATTAAATTATTTTATTAAATGTGTCAAACACATTGTTTGATGAACTATTTGTGTGTTTAGTTACAAAAGTAAATTTTTTCATAATCTCTACCTACTTAACACTCTTGTGATTTAATTTTTGTTGGCTACTAATAAATTTCAAAGCATGGTTTTGAGAGTGCAAAACAAATTCTTGCGGAATAATATACTCTCTCCATTTCTTAAAATATTGAATAAAGTTCCTAGTCATAAGAGGAATACTCCTATTTTCATTCTTTTATTTTTTCAATAAAATAAGAAATTGGTTATCCCTCTTCACTTAAAATAGTTCTAATAGAAAATGCACTTACATCTATATTTTTAATGAATTCTATTAAAGGTAATATAGGTTACATTGTTATTCTTTGTTCCAACAGTATAATTTTTTTATCAATTGCTACTATACATTTAAATTGTTAATTTATTTCATTCATCATATCTACTACAAGAGAAAAAATACTATTAAAATTATTGATATTTTTTTTTTTTTATAAAAATTGGATATGACATGAAATCATTTCACTTCAAAGGAACTCTTTGAAACAAGCCAATTATCAATGGGTTTAACTTTTTGGTTAACCATCTTTAAACCATCTTCAAAAATTAGAATTCTCTAAATTTATCAATAATTTATCTCTTTGTATAAGGTGCCTAAGACTAATTTGGGATGTCTCAAATTTTCCCCCTTTTCTCAACTATATATCAATATATCACTCAAATAGACATTGAATAATTTACGAAATACGCTATGCACCCAAATCACAAATAGACAGATTAATGACTTTAAAATTATCCTCTTTGAGGGGGAAACCTCCTTTGCTTTGCATAAATCAATGCTTCTTGTATGATTCAAATGACAAAACCTTCTTTCTATATATAGGAGTCTAAGGGGTCACAATATAATTAGAACCTACATAACAATAATAACGTAAGGGCAGAACAATAACACTAGTGGGATTCTATGGGGCATAATAATAACAATATGGGGACTACATGGGCACACCAATAGCAATGATGGGATCACACTAAAAATAACAATAAGGGGATACACTAGTATTATAGGGACCTTACATGCCCTTCTCCTTCAAAAAAAGTGTAGTCCTCAATGCTTGAGTAGTTCTGGATGCTTCTGTAAAATATTCCCATCATCATATGTGGAATCTTCGGCGGGTAAGTTATTTTACTTGATGAGATACTTCGAAGTTGATCAATTTCATATGTTTTGAATTCTTGTACCCGTGACTGTTGCATATTCCAATGTGATTTTTCATTCCTCGTCAAGCTTTGGCAATATTTTTTGAACTAGGAGATTTTCACCTATAAGATTCTTTAAGCATGAAACATGGAAAACTGGGCGCACTCGAGACAATGCAAGAAGCTCCAATTTGTACACCATCATAACAATATTTTGCAACACCTAGTAAGGACCATAATAATTTGGTGATAATTTAGCATCCTTTATAGCTTTCTTGAGGTACATTTGATTGTATGGTTGTAGTGATAAAAATAAACAGTCATCTACATAAAAAATTGTTTCACTGCGATGTCAATCTACTTGTTATTTCATTCGATTCTATGCCAAAGTGAGGTTATCCTTTAAGTGTTGGAGAACTTGTTGTTGATTCTCAATGTGATCTTCCACTACTTGTATCTTAGAATTTTCTCTTAAATATGATGTGATGGATGGTGGATGATATCTGTAAAGTGCCATAAATGGGGTCATTTTTGTTACAATATGGAAGGAAGTGTTATACCACCATTCAACCAAAGGTAACAACTTGACCCATTATGTTTGCTTATTATATACAAACCAATGAACATATCCTTCCAAACATTTGTTCACTATCTCAGTTTTCCATCAAATTGTGGATGATAAGACGAGCTATGAGCTAACTATGTACCTAGGCAAGAAAGTAATTTCATCCCTAAATTTCCAGTGAAAATGGAATCTCTTTTGCTAACAATAATCTTTGGGTTTCCATGTAGCTTTTGAATTGTTTCAATAAATGCATTATAAAATGTAGTGGCTTTAAATGGATGAGATAATGCACAAAATTGTGCATACTTGGTAAGTCTATAAACTACCACCATGATGACACTCTTTTCTTTAGACTTGGGTAAACCTGTGATAAAGCCCTTTGAAACCTCTTCCCAACATTGACTTGTAATGGATAAAGGTTGTAACAAACCTGGGGTCTTAATTGTGTCAACTTTATTTTGCTCGAAAACTAAATTTTTTGCCACAAATTGTTGAATATGAGATTTAAGGCCATCCCAAAAAATTCCTTGTTGACCTTGTAGTATGTTTTTAAACATCCTGAGTGCCCTCCTAAGGGAGAGGTGTTTAATTCCAAAATTATGTTTTGTTTGATTTTGGGAATTATTACAAAGATATAAGTGATATTTATACCATAATGAATCATTTTTCCAAATCAATGTATGAGATGTACTACAATCTTGCTACAATTTTTGAACACGTTTCCACACTTCTTCGACATTCTTCCATTCATCCATTGCTTCGGTTATCCAATCCAGTTAGATAATAGAAATTGAAAAAAGAAAAACTTCGACATCCTCATCCTTTCTTAAGAGTGCATCTACAACAACATTTTTCTTCCCTTTTCTGTAAATGATTTCAAAGGCATAACCCAACATTTTTGTGACCCATTTTTGTTGCTCTTCTGAAGATAATCTGTGTTCCAAAATGTATTTAAGACTATGATGATCTATTTTAACCTTGAAGTGTCTTCCCATTAGGTATTCTCACCTACTTTAGTGCATGTAATATTCCCAACATTTCCTTCTCATGAACAGGTTTGTGTAAATACTTTCATTTGATTGGATGACTTTCAAAACAAGTGGGTATTCCTTCTTGCATTAAAACAACACCAATTCCATTTCTTGAGCCATCACGTTCCACAGTAAATTATTTTGTAAAGTATGGCATAGCTAAGACTAGTTCTTGTAACATTTCCTCTATAAGATGTTCAAAGGCCTTATTTTCTTATGGAGTCCAAGAAAATGTATATTTCTTTAGTAACGTTGTTAAAGGTGTTATTCTTCTCCAATAATTCTTAACAAACATGTGATAATACCCTTTCAACCTGAGAAACCCTCTCAAATACTTATGGTTGGGGGGATTTTCCATTCCTTAATGGATTTAATTTTTTTAGGGTCTACCTTAGAAACCTCATGAGATACAATACGACCCAAACATTCTACCTCATGTACTTCACAGAAACATTTTGGGGGTTTTTGCATATAGTTGTTTGTCCTCCAGTAGTTTGAGCATCGTGTCAACATGTTGGACATGATCCTTCCAAGCCTTGATATAGATTAGTATATCATCAAAAAATACCAACAAAAATTTTCAAAGGAAGGGTTTGAAAATGGAATTCATCAAACATTCAAATGTAGAAGGTGCATTGGTAAGGCCAATAGACATAATAGCCCTCATGTGTTCTAAATATTGTTTTTGAAATGTTTTCAGTCTTCATTCTAATTTGATGATATCTTGAATAGAGATCCAACTTGGTGAAGTAAATTACTCCATGTAATTCATACAACAATCCATAAATGATATGAATGGGAAATTTATCTTTAATGGTGAGCTTGTTGAGCTCCATAGAATCTAGAAACATGTGCCATGATCCATCCTTATTGTTCCATGAAAAATAACTTTTAATAAGTTGAATTATACCGACCTCTAGCATATTTGCAACCATACATTCAATTTCACTCTTTTGGGCATATGGACATCTATAAGGCCTAATTCTTGGAACACTTACTAAAATCAAATGAATAGAATGATCATGGTCACAAATAGGTTGGAGGTCTTTCAGAGTCTCAAATACCTTGGAATAATTTTCGAAGGAATTTTGGGGATCTGGAGAAATAGACGATTTCAATGTTTGAACCTCTAGTGAGAATAATTGTGCAATTATGCCTCATTTTTCTTTATTTAAAATATTTTTCATGCTATTAGAGATAATTATGTTTTCTAGTTTCCTTGCGATACCCTTAATTTAACTTCCTTTACTTCCCAATTTTTTTTAAGAAAAGTTCTTGAAAATTAAAATCTATCATACCAAATGATTGTAAACATCGGACTCCTAGTACAACATCAACACCACCCATTGGAATAGAGAGCATAAAACTATTATATGCATATTCCCCCATGCTTAGCTTGATATTATTGCACTTTCCATAGGAATTTATAGTTCCTCCATTTACATCCATCACTTGACACTCTGGTGTTGGGTACAAGAAGCAATTCAATACATTGGCTATCTTACAATGAATAAAATTATGGGTACTACTGTATCAATGAACACTATTACATTTTTCTTCTTGATATGTCATTCTATCTTGAGAGTTGGAGAAGTGGTAGTTCCTACCAGTGGTCCTTGGTGTATATCCTCTTCTTTTGAAGTTTCTTGTTCCTTTTCCTCAACCTCTTCACGATCTATGTAAAATAATTTATTCTCAGAACACTCGTGATGTTTAGTGTGCTTTTTATTCCAATTTTTGTGGTTCCAGTCTTGTAGGCTACGTAAGGCTAGGAGAAGTAACACCCCTATCTTTATAGTTTTGACTGGTATCTTCATTGTTGCCATAATTTCAATTTTTCTTGCCAACCTGAATTCCTTCTCCGAGGGATTAGGTTCCCAAATTCAAACCTCATCTTGGATGTCATCATTTGAAGTACCTATGAATAAATACATCCTATGATCCTCTAGAGTATCATTTACCCGTATATTCAATTTTTGGAAGTCCTCAATGTGCTCCTCTGTTGAACCCTTTTGTTTGAGATTTATCAATTGGCTAAACAAGGTGTTGCTATTTGTATCCTCATAATGTGCTATCCTTTCCTCCATAAAAATTGACTAAGAAATAAGTGGTTTACGAGAGAAAATCCATCAAAACCATAAACACTTATTTCCTTCTAAATATAAATTTGCAATGCATACCTTTTGTGTGTGCTATGAAACCATCTCAAGAAAAGATAGAAAAGAGAGATCAACACCTTAGAATTTAGCCTCTTCGAGGGGGAAACCTCCTTTACATTACATAAATGAACCATTCTCCAATGTTTCAAATGAAAAGGCCTCCTCTCTATATATAGGAGTCTAAGGTGTCACAACATAATCAGAGCCTGCATAACAATAATAATGTAAGGGCACAATAATAACAATAGTGGGCTTCTATGGGGCACAATAGTCAATATGGGCACTAATGGGTACATCAATATAATAAGGGGTATAACTTAATAGTAATGGGTAATCACTAGTATTATTGGGACCCAACATCCCCTCCTTCAAAAAAGTGTTGTCCTTCAGCTTGAGTAGTTCTGGATACTTCTGTATAAAATCTCACCTCCCCTTGTGAATCTTCAGTGGATAAGTTCTTCCACTTTTTAAAGATACTCTGAATTGATCGGTTCGTAGCTGTCAAGTTCTTGTTTCTGTGACTGCTTCCAGTTCCAATATAATTTTTCCTTCCTCATCAAGTTCTGGAAATATTGTTTGAACTGGGAGCTTGTCGCCTATAACCTTCTTTAAACATGAAACATGGAAAACTGGGTGCAATCTAGAAGCTGTAGGAAGCTCCAATTTGTATGCCATAGTACCAATATTTTGCAACACCTTGTATGGACCATAATACTTTGGTGATAATTTATTATCCTTCTTAGCTTGCTTGAGGGACATTTGCTTATATGGTTGTAGTTGTAGGAATACCAAATCACCTACATCAAAACTTCTTTCGTTGCGATGTTGATCTGCCTGTTGTTTCATTCTATTTTGTGCCAACATGAGGTTATCCTTTAAGAGTTGGAGGACATGTTGTTGATGTTCCATGTTATGTTCCACTGCCTGATCCTTAGAATTTTCTCTTAAATATGATGTCATGGATGGTGGCTGATACCCATAAAGTGCCATAAATGGGGTCATATTTGTTGTTGTATGGAAGGAAGTGTTATACCACCATTCCGCCAAAGGCAACCATTTGACCCATTGTTTTTGTTTATCAGATACAAAGCAACGAAGATATCCTTCCAAACATTTGTTTACTATCTTAGTTTGCCCATCCGATTGAGGATGATAAGATGAGCTATGAGCTAACTGAGTACCAAGACAAGAAAAT
>APFE031632150.1:60086-87975 GCA_000404065.3 Pinus taeda | reverse complement strand
TGAACCCTTTTGTTTGAGACTTATCAATTGACTAAAAAAAGTGTTGCTTTTTGTATCCTCATAATGTGCTATCAATTCTTCCGTAAAAACTGCCCGAGTGATAAATTTTTTACGAGATCAAAGCCATTGATAACATACAAACTAATTTGGTTCCAAATATAAAGTTGCAATACGTACCTTTTGTGTGTTTTGCACATTATTGATATCGAAAAATTGCTCCATCTATAGTATCTATGTTGCGGGATCCTTGCCATCAAACTTCCTCATATCAATATTTGGAATATGATGGGTCTTCGATCCCACATTAGCGTCTATGGAGTCATGATTAACATTACTTTTGTTCTCATCATGAGTTTCCTTTACTACCCTGTCACCCTTAGTGACCATTTCTTGTAGCAGCTTATTCATATTTATCTTCAATTCGTCCATGTCTGTCTTCAAATCTGCCTTCAAATCGCCCATGTCTGTCTTCAAATCTGTCTCCTAATCATCCATCTTAGTTTCCATGCCATTAATCGTAGCTTCCACGCCCTTTATCTTAGATTCCATGCCATTTATCTTAGCTTTTGTTAGCTTTTGTGAGGCTGACATTTTTTGCACTTGGTCTTGTAATTTGGATATATCATGTAGCATTTCTTCCTCTTCTTCATGAGTCATGCTAGAGCTTTTCAGGTTCCTTACTAGGTGTTTGCATTTTCTTTCCTCGGGGCATCAGTTACCAATAATAATGCTCTACTAGCCCTTTGAATTCCTTCAAAATAAATTTTCAAACCAATGTTAAGCAAAAATTTAAAAGAATCTACACACCTTTTTTCTCTTTGTAGGAGCTCGATATTTCCTCTGATTTATCTTTGTACTTTCAGAACACCCAGTTCTGAAATTTCAATCTCTGGTAGCCCTCTGTGTCCTCTTTCCAATGCCACCAGTCTGATCTAAATTGGATTCTCCAAGGAAGAGTTATGTGAAATCTCCCACAGTGACTTGATTATAGACTAGTTCAGTAGAGCGGATTTGTACGACATGCCACGAGTTACTGTTTCGACCTTTAGCTCTGAAAACTATATAGAAGAAACTAAAGTCCATCCTCTTTCTGTACCTTCTTACGAAATTTCAATCCAATGCTCAGAGAAAGCGTTATAATGATTTTCCCCAGGTCACCTGTTTGGAATGTAATTCAGGAGTTTGCAAAAAGACCAACTTCCTCAGATCATATCTCCACAACTATAGCGTAAAAAGCTCTGAAATTCGGACCGAGATTTAGCACGATGTCTTATCAAATGGGTTTTTTTTCAACTTTTGAAACGTCCCAGAAAAAAAGTTATAGCGAAAATGCCACGATGACCTGTTTGGAGCAGCAAAACCCTAGAATCCAAAGCTCTCATAACAAATGTTATGAAATGAGCTCAAGAAAAGATATAAAAGAGAGATCAATACCTTAGAATTCATCCTCTTCGAGGGGGAAACCTCCTTTACATTACATAAATGAACAATTCTCCAATGTTTCAAATGAAAAGACCTCCTCTCTATATATAGGAGTCTAAGATGTCACAACATAATCAGAGCCTACATAACAATAATAATGTAAGGGCACAATAATAACAATAGTGGGCTTCTATGGGGCACAATAGTAACAATATGGGCACTACATGGGTACATCAATATAATAAGGGGTATAACTCAATAGTAATGGGGTAACCACTAGTATTATAGGGACCCAACAGTGTGTTGCACATTATGGAGATAAAACATATTGCTTGATCTCTAGTATCTATGTTACTGAATACTTGCCAACAAAATTCCTCATATCGATCTTTGGAATATAGTGGGTTTTCAATACAACTTTGGAGTTTATCAAATCATGATTAAAATTTATTTTTTTCTCAACATGAGTTCCATCTAATACCTTTTCACCATTAGGAATCCTTTCTTGTAGCGACTTTGTCAAACCTTCCTTCAAACTTTCCATGTCTTCTTTTGAACCATTCTTCAAATCTTCCATGTTTCTTTTCATTTTTTCTTCTATACCATCGCTATTAGATTTCATGCCATCCTTCAAAACTTCCATGTCGTATTTTACACTATTCTTAAAACCATCCATCTTAGCTTCCATTTCATTTTTGGTTACTCTTTGTTAGAGCAAAATTTGTTGCACTTGATCTCCTAATTTTGATATGTAATGCTACATTTCTTCCTCTTCTTCATGTGTTATAGAAAAGATTTCTGGTTACTTAATAGGTGTGTCCATTTTTTCATTTCAAGGAATTTTAAAATCAAACAATGATATATATGCTTCATTATGCCCGTTGAATCACTTCAAACTGATTTTTCAAACAAAAGTTTTGCAAAATTTAAAAAATACACACCCTTTTCTTGATTTTCAGGAGCTCAATCTTGAAACGACTGTAAATTTGTGACTTCGGATCTCCAAGTTATGAAATTTCATATTGTGGTATCTCTCTAAGTCCTCTTTTTGATACCACAAGTCTAATCAAGAATAGATTCTTCAAGGAAGTGTTATGCCAAATCTCCCACAATGGTCTGATTACGGACTAGTTCAGTAGAGAGAAGTTGTATGAGATGTCATGTGTCACTGTTTCACCCTTAGGCCCTAAAATTGTTACATGGAAAATAAAAAGTGGTGCTACTTTAGACAATTTTTACAGAATTCAAATATTATTCTTGAAATGAAAGTTATGATGATTTTCCCTAGGTCACCTATTTGAGACAAAATTTTGGAGCCCACAAAAACCATAACTTCCTTAGAAAATATCTCCGAAAATATAGAGAAAGAAGATCTGAAATTTTTGCATTCCATTCTATGATATTTAGGCTCCACATGGTAAATTGTTTAGCTTTTGAAGCCTCATGTAAAAAAGGTTATAGCGAAAATTCCAAGATGACCTATTTGCAGAAGAGAAACCCTAGAATCGAAAGCTTTGATACCGAACATTATGCAACCAACTCACAAATAGATAGATCAACGACTTAAAAATTATCATCTTTGAGGGTAAAACCTCCTTTACATAAATTAACAATTCTTGGATGATTCAAATGAAAAAACCTCCTTTCTATATAGGACTCTAAGGGGTCACAATATAATCAGAGCCTACATAACAATAATAATGTAAAGGCAAAACAATAACAATAGTGGGCTTCTATGGGGCACAATAATAAAAATTTGGGGACTACATGGGAAAAAAATAGCAATAAGGGAGCTCAACTAATAATAAAAATAAGAGGCTACGCTAGTATTGTAGGGACATAACAAATGAAGTCTTAAAAAATTCATTAGCCTCCTCAAAGTAGTAGGGGAATTATTAAGACTAAGAGGCATCACTAACCATTCATATAGTTCATGATATTTTTTGAATTTTTCCTTCCATTCATATCCTTCTGTAATAATAATCTTATAGTATTTACTCTTATGATGAATCTTAGAAAAAATACCTGGCACTTCTCAAATACTCAATTTAACAATTATTGTGTGGAAGTGGAATTATGTACTTGATTGTTATTTTTTATGGATATGGAACCAATACACATTCTCCATCCATCATCCTTATTTGGGTTGAGCAATTCCATAATTCACATGGGATCAAACTCTCCTCAATGAAGCCCTTGTCTAATAGATTTTGCACTTGTCTCTTCACTTCTTCACCTTCTTGTGGAGTCATTCACTATGTTTTTCTATTTGGACAAATTGATAGAGGGATTAAGTACATATGATGATTTATGATCCATATATGAGATTTATTACTTTGTAAATCATCAAAAATGATATCAATGCATTTTTCACACGTAACTTGAAATTATTCAAGTAAATAATCTAAACATGTGCTAGTAAGAATTACCTTATTCTTCCCAATCAAAGAAAAATGCATTTTTCGCTTCTTAACTTCTTCTTGTATCTCTTTCCCACTCATCATTGATCATCCTATTCATTTTATTTTAACCAATGTATGTCTCTTTTTTACGTCGCCTTAAATTATTTAGCTTTATGTAATACCCCTCTATGGTTATGCAAATATTCTTTATTTGGAATGAATTGTTTCTAGTGTGGTGTCTAAGAACCCATAAGAAACCTAAATGTAAGTACTACATCATGATGTATTAAAGTGAATCAAATAATAAAATGAAATAAACTTGATGGTTGTTGGGGAATGAACATGAGTTAATGATATTTTTAGCCAAAAATATGAAAAAGATAAACTTCCCTTATTTACTCCTAAAAAGCCCTAGGAAGCGATTAACGTGATTTGATTTGATTGGGAAAGAAGAATATAATAAATCACTTAGTGTGGGGGAAACAAAATTGTAAAAGGGTGAATAAAGCATCAGAGTGTTAAAGGCGAGATTTAATAATAAAAATAATATTTTTCTAAAAAAAGATAAGAAAGGCTTAGGCTATGTGGCTCGAAGATCCTAAAAAGTGGGACACTGCTAAGGAAAGTATGCTATGGGAAGTAAGGTATACAAATTCCTTGATAAGAATCATGAGATTTTGTTGATTCTAGTGGAAAGGAAAGTCTCCGCTCAGGAGAGAACCTGTGGTAGAGGTTTGTGGTTGGGTGGAAACTTTCTCATGCCAAACCATTCCAGTTGGTATCATGGTTAGATTTTTCAAATTATGGAATATTGGAGAAGTTACTTGTGATGTGTTAATTTGAAATGTTTTATTTTGAATTATGCATGTTGTGTTTCTTTATAGTTATAACTAAGTACTGTCTGGGTATGATATGAACAACGTAAAATATTTTTCATTAAGTATGTACAAGGTTTACAAGTAGAACTAGCAGGGTTGGATAAATTCTTTAAAAAAAATAATCATTTGACAATATTTACCATATCATCGTGACAACGTATTTTATATGTAAAGTAGAGTTATGCTCAGTTATTGATAAAATAATTTTGGGTATGTATATTGTGATACCTTTGTTCAGATAGATTGTATATTGTTGTGATTCTTCCTAATTAATACAAGATAAATTTCTAATTTGTTACAGTCCTTTGTATACCGTAGTGCATTATTAAATAGTACTTGTAGTAAAGAGTTTCACATATTTAAAGTATAAATGTAACTAAGTAAATTCATAATAGAACTAGTTTTGTAGTCTTGGGCAAAGTTTGCAAGACAATTATTAATCTCTTAATTATGTAGTCACTACAACAAAAAAGGTCATTAGTGAGGGTCATGCTTGTGACGTAGCTTTAAGGCCTGTCACCAATGTCGCATATGGTGACGGTCCTTAAAAAAGTGTTGTTGTAAGTGCACATACTGATGGTCCTTTAAGGCTTGTAACCAAAGCGATTTTTGGTGATACTTTTGTTGAGAGTTGTTAAAGCATCGTCACTAATTCTCTCTTTGGTGACACTTCTAGCGATGGTATTTTATTGACCCTCACCAATGATTTTTTTGGTTACGTTTGGTTACAATCAAAAAACGTTTGTCATCATTGATCATTCCAATGATTTTTTGATGACTCAATGTGCATGTTACTATATTTCTTGCTAAAAGATAACGATTTAAGACCATTATTGTGGAGCCTTTTTCATTATGTTTCCAATGCCATAATGGTTAGAGTTAGTCAATTTGTTAAGAACTAATTAGTGTGTATCATTTCCCTCAAGTAATGAGAATGCAATTTTCCTATGAGTCAATACATGATTCCTCTTTATTAGATTTATTATCTAACAAATTCCCTTTAGATAAAGTTCCACTAGTGTGTGTAGGAACTATATTATTTAATACATAATCAAGCTCTATCAATTCTACTAATGAGAGAAACCTAACACTCCTCAACACTCCTAGCACACCTTAACATGATTTGGCATGCACTAACATTCCTTGGAAACTCACATGTCTTGGAACATATTTATAACTAGAACATGTTTCCATCACTAGGACACCAAAGCACATGTTGGCAGACCCTAACATATCATATAACTTTCCTAGTAGGTTTTGGCATGTCCTATAGTCCCTACCATGCCTTGTAATGCTTTTTCATGCATTAAAATACATTAGAACTTGGCACACATTGGCACTTGGCATGTATTGAAACCTAATATTAGTGTGCCTAGCATGCCCCTTTTGAAAAACATAAAGTCATGGATTATTAACCCTCTTATATGTTCATTTCCTTGCATTTTATTTTGGCTCTTCCTTTCATTCCCTCGGAACTCCTTGACACATATTGGCATAGCCTGACGTGCTAAACATCCTAGCATGCCTTAGGATTTGGCATGTCTTGGCACTATTTGGCACATGTTAACACACACTGGAACTCCCTAAAACATTTGACACATTTTGGCATGCCTGAGTATTCCCTAGCATGCCTTGCCAATTCTTAACATAACATGTCACTTCGTTATTGGCATACTAGGTAGCACTCATTGACACTCATTGACACTCCATGACACACCCTCATATTCATTCATCTCCATTCATTTTTACCTAGAGCTCCCTTATTTTTCCATAGTACTTTGTAACATTCCTCAACGTGCATTAACACTCTCTGGCACACCTTAACACTCTTTGGCATGCCCTTCCACTTCATAACATGTGTATCACTCCCTAGCACACATTGGCGCTTGGCACGTGTTGGCGCTTGGAAAGTCTTAGCATGTAAAGAATCATTGAGATTCCTTCGTATGCTTTAGCATTGTTTAATATTAAATTTATTTGAGATCAATTATTGGAAAGTCTAGGATAAGTAACAGAGGAAGATTCAGCACTTAGAATGCACTAATACTTGGCACTTGGCACCTATTGGCACCTATTTGAACCTAGTGTTGGTGTGCCTAGCATGCCTGTCTTGGAAAAGGTAAATTGATGGAATATTAACCCTCTTATGTGTTCATGTCCTTGTAGTTTAGCTTGTTTCTACTTTTTGCTTCTTTGATAGTCCCTAGCATGTACTGTCACACCCTTGCACATTTTGGCATGCCTTAGCACTTGACACATCTTATCATATTTTATATGCCTTCGATATATTTGACACATGTTAAAACTACCTAGTATGCCTTGGAACTCATACCCTCACAACTAGCCTTACATTTTTTCATGACTTGGGGAACCTAATCAGGTTCTTATCGACTATAGTTCATGTGACATTGGCCTGCTTCAGCCACAACAACTTGACGAATTGCACCTACTACAAGTAGATTGTGCATTTTTCACCTAAAAGTTGCCTATAAATCATCTTTGGCAACTCATGTCTAAGCTCAACTTTTCTCACATAAGAAATTACCAAGAAAAGGATTACATCTAGCCATGCCCATAAAACAACTAAGCAACATAGCTTAGAAACGAAATATTTCACATGTATGTCCAATGCATATAAACAATAGAGCATTAAGTAAGGTTTTGAAAGAACCACAAGATGCACAAGGCACACAAGATATAAGTCAACAAATTGTGAGGGCCCCAAAGCTTATACACAACAATGTACAATATGAAATTGTATAAAATAGTTTAAAGCATGAGAATTGTCCAAAGTGTGCCACATGCCATATAAAAATAATAGATAAAGGAAAAATAATGTTGTGCCCAACATGAAGTCTCCCATTGTCTAAAAATACTCTATCACGACCCCTATTGAAACTATAGGATTTCCTCCTGCAATCCTATTATGAACTTCTTCTAACATACTTCTTCCTTGGCACACTTCAATTCACTGACAAGCCTAGGCACACACTCTTACTTTTTCATCTCCACGAATTTTGACCTAGTTCTCCCTTGTGATGCCTCAACACTCCCTAACACTTCTCATGAGTCATTAACATTCCTTGGCATGTGTTAGAAAAATTTGTCATTGCTTTGCATGCCCTACCCTCCCTAGCTATCATGCCCTCGTGAATACCCTTACTTAATTTGCAACTTGGGAACCCAACCAACTTCTTGCTTGACTGCAAGAGATTGACCAAGTTACGGTTACTACAACTATACTATGTTCTTAAATTCTATAGCTTGGGAGGTACTACACAAGCCTAGTGATATTGGTTTGTGAGTTTGGTCACAAAATGCTTTATGGGAAAAGAACCCAAGCGAAATGGTTTTGGACCCAAGATGGGGTTTAAAACCAAAAATAAAATTAAAAGGTAAAAATAATGTTTCCTAAGGTCTAAGTGGATAAAACCCATAAGTTCTAGAGGGTTACTAAGAGGCCTATCTAGGAAAATATATTTAAGGATCCCTTAGTATGAAGGCAAGAACATCAAGTGAGAAGGACCTCATTTTGTCAAGGAGGCGAGGAGAGATGTAGTATTAAAGTAGGTCAAGTTAGAGGGCTGAGGACGGATTGCTAAAGGGAGGCCATGATAATCCACCAAGAGAAAGATCATCATGTGAGGGTTCAAAAGAATGTAGCATAACTTAATGGGTTCGAGTTAGGAAGTAGGATTAAATATTGTTGGTTTTATTTTGGCCGATCGAGCTCAAGATAGGTGGCTCGTGAGAATTTGGGATGTGATTTCAATGGTGTTTCTATGTTAAGGGCACATCAAATAATGAAATAGTAGAGAGGGTTGAGACCCTATCTTGTGGTGGTTAGTAGGTGACAAGTTATGTGATAAATACCAACACAAATGGAGGAGGGCCTACACTGAAATTTAGGGCCAAAACGAAAGTAGCCGTAGGTGTAATATCAACTAAGGTAATCGTAGTTTGAGGGCCATAGAGATCTAAAGTTCAGGTCAAGGTTCAGTCAAAGAAATGCCTAGAATATATGGATCCATATGAGCTAGGTCAAGTCTCTTATGGAGGCAAGAGTTATTATTTTTGCTATGGGTGGATAAGGTTTTTCGTAAAGAAATTATAAAAGAAAAAATTCCCTAGTGAGGGTGGTTTCCTCGCATGTTTAGTCAATAATGTATTCCCTTAATACTATGACAAATTTGCGTAGAAGAAGAGGGTTCGTGACCCTTACAGCTAGGTTTATCTCTACAATATAGACCATAGATATAGAACATGGTTTGTAGAAGTATGTGTGGGCATAGTAGACCCAAAGGAGGGTGGAACTTGAGTAGAAGACATGTTCCATATGAGGAATGGATTGGCATGAAGAGGAGTTGACTTTGGTGGACTATCCATATAGCTTTGGATACAGATCTGAAGCAGCCTATAAACAGTTAGTCAATGGACTGTTAGTGGATGATTTATGACCCTAGTTGAGTCATCTACAAATTCTTAGAAGGATGATAAGAGGGGTAGTTCATATTTGTTCATTGATTGGAAAACAAAGAAATTGATACACAAGAGTAGCGATTTTGAGAGGACTGAAGTCACTATTAGGTGGAAGATTAGAAGAGCCCTAGATGAGGGAAGTCTTTTGGGACCCAAATCAGTAAAATAATTTGTTGGGTGGGGAGTGTGATTATGTTCTTTATTTGGAGGTATCGCCACATGGACCCCTGTTCGTAATGTGGTGGGAACACCACCCATAAAATGTACGCTTCCAGGGGAGTCTAGGGGTGGTGACAACAATTATTTGGAGCCCGGCCTACCCCCCCAAGCAGGGGATTGGGGGCAGTTCCCTCGAAGCTAAAAATAGATGTAAAATTTCCTTGTAAAATGTTGTAATTTTGTAGTCAATCTAGGTCATTAATTAGGCAAAGATCTGACGCTAGAAGTTATGTTTAATTTAGGGTTTTTCCCCTAGAAGGAAACCCCTCACTATACATGAGGGAATTGTATTGCATCTATGTAGATCTATATTTTGAGCAAGAAAGAGAGAGGATATTGTGTGAGAGTGAAGAGGGAATTACCACAGATCTACTCTAGGTTGTATCTCTCCATTTGGCTGGATAATATAAACGGAAGGACTGGTTGTTTCTCCGTGGATGTAGCGCAATTTGGGTGAACCACGTATATATGTGTCTCTCTTATTTTATGCATGTTCTGTGTTTATATTTCTACAATATTTTATGTGTTCCATTGCTCTGTAATATATATTTTTATAATAGAATTGAATGTGGTTGGGAAATTTGATGGAAGTCTATGTAGAGTTGAATGGTTGTTAGGTGACTACCAAAGAAGAGATCTAAATATTTTACTTGTGAAGGACAACAAGAGTGGTAGAAGGTTAGGCATACTGGGCCTAAGGATGTCCAAACTTTGAAGGACTAAAGTAGCAGTTAAGTGGGCTAGAAAACTAGCCCTAGTTAACTGTATAGTAGAGGATTGTGTCAGTGAGAAGAAGGGAAGCCTCCATAGACCTAGACTTGTCATCTTGGAGCATTAGTATGGAAGAAGTTTCATACCAAAGAGTTGTTAACAAATGGATTTGTGACTAGTTGATCGAAGATCGTAAGTGTTGTAGACCTTGAAGGAAAAACAAGGTAGCTAGAGGGAAAAGTTTGTTGAGCTGAGTTTAGTAACCTAAAGGAGTTTAGTTCAATTATGGAGGAAGATTTATGAGTCACGGAATGGGAGGCAAGAGGACTTGGCAGATGTGTTCATGACATGAGGACTAAAAGGGTTGTTTATGGCCACCATCAACAACTAGCTCAAGTGTTGTCTTGTTCAAGGTAGATTGGTTGTGAAAGGACTAACACCAAGTAGTAGTTGTATTCCTTGTATCAGTGTGATTGTAAAGGGTCATGATCCCTAGTATGGGAGCTATAGCCTATTCTATTATAGTTTGTAATATAAGAAGGAAGGGTTTGAAAAGGTTAAAAATTGTCATGTGCAGTAGTTGATTCCTTGTGTGTGTAGATTTGGTTCTAAAAAGTAGATGTGTTGTGGCACTTGAGTGTGTTCTTATCAAATATTCTAAGACCAAACCCAAATTCACATGTGTCACGAAAATTCAACGTATGCCTTATTCACCTAAGAACTACCTGTAACTCATATTATGCTACTCATTTCCAATATAAACTCATCCCACTTAACAAGTTACCAAGAGAAGGCTCACACATCCAACCATGGTTGTAAAACAATTAAGCAACACAATTTACATCTTGACGTGCCACTATGTGGCATGCATTAACATAACCTACATTCCTTGGCATTCTTTGACACTCCCTAGCACATCGTAGCACTTCCTAACATGCCTTGGTAGTTTATCATACCTTGGCACCACCTAACATATAACATTATCATTCCCTTCTTAACACACCTAGAACTTATTAAGACTCCCTATCACATACTCTTATTCATTCATTTGAATGAATTTTGACCTAGTGCTTCCTAATGTTTCCTTGACACTCATTAAAACTCCCTATCACACATTGACACACACTAGCACCTAACACATATTGGCTTGCCACCCTAGCACTCTAACATTTATTGCCACTACCTAGCATACCTTGTCACTCTCTGCTTAGCACACCTAGAGCTCGCAGGAACTCCCTAGTACCACTTAACATTCCTTGGTATTCACTGGAACACTCTGGCACACCTTAGCACTCTTCAACATGTCCCACCACACCATAGCATGCGTAAGACTCCCTGATACACATTGACACTTGGAACATGTTGGCACTTGGGAAGTCTTAGCATGTCTGACATGCATTTAGATGCCTTAATATGATTTGGTATGTGTCCACATGGTTTAAGATTAAATTTATTTGAGATCAATTATTGGAAAGTAAGAGAGAAGTAATAGAGGAAGATTTGGCACTTAGAATGCACTAACACTTGGCACTTAGCATGTATTGGCACCTACACTACTACAAAAAAGGCCTTTAGGGGCAGTTTGGCTTGCAGTGGTCTTGCGAAAACCATCTCTAAAATTGTTTTTAGGGACTTAGGGGAGGTTTTTGAAAAGTCCCCCAAAATTTATGAAAATTTGAACTTTTTCAGGGGTTTTCTAAGAACTGCCTTTGAAAGTGTTTTTCATGACTTTTGGAGGGGATTTTTAAATTATTTCCGATAAATATATTTTTCATGGCGATTTTTTAAAATCCCCCCTCCTAGAAAGTCATGAAAATTGAAATTTGGGGGAGGTGGGTGGTGGGGGGGGGGGGGGGGGGGGGGGGGAGGGGAGAGAGAGTTAATGACTTCCCATGTCTATAATTTTTCATGATGGTTTCTAACAAATCCCCACCTCTCCCACCCGAATTCCATGAAAATGTTTTTTTTTTTTTTTGGCAAGGGAGTTTTAACAACCACCTCTTAAAGCGTTTTTCTCATGACATTTGTGTGTGGCTGGTGGGGGGGGGGGGGCGCGGGGGCGGGGGTTGGGGGTGTGGGTGTTTGGGGGGGTGGGAGGGCGTGCAGGTTCTTAAATGACTACCCCAAAATACATTTTTCATGGAATTTTTTTGATAACACCCCTAAAATTCATGAGAATTTAACTTTTGGAGGCGGCTTTCGAAATCCACCTCCCTTCCCATAAAAACTGAGTATAATTAAACATTTGGAGGAAGTCATTTAACAATTTCCTCTAGAATTTAAATTCTCATGACTTGTGGGGGTGGGAGAGCCCAAAACCAAATCGAAATGTTCAATTCTTGTGACTTTTAATGGGGGTTACCAAACAAGCCCCCCTTAAAAGTCGTGACATTAACTTTTGGAGGTATTTTGGGATATATTCTGGTGTATTGAATGGGGAAAAGGGGACATAAGGGTATCATGGATGGGTATATGTGAGAGGTTTGATCATGGTTTACTCAGATCTATAATCTTAGCATTAGAGAATGATAAAATAATATAAGACCTCATGACACAAGGGCTAGGGGTCCTACAAGGAAGGCAATGAGAGAAATTGTTAGGGGAACTCCCAATAGTTTGGATAAGGTGATTAGGGGCCCCATTATCAGAACCCATAAGCGCTTAAGCTATACCCACTAAAATCCCTATTGCCTTAACCCCCAAGCCATAATCGCTTAAACCCTACACTCATAATTCATAATCCATTAACCCCTTAACCTTAAACCCTAACTTAGAATATTTGAACCACCCTTAAAAGTCACAACAATGTGAATTTTGGAGGTAGTTTTAGACAACCACCCCCCCATAAAAGTCTTTAGAATTAAAATTTTATAGGCGGTTTTTAAATGATCACCTCCAAATGTTTAATTCTCATGAGTTTCGAGCAAAGTTTACTGAGATCTATAATCCTAGCATTAGAGAATGAGAAGGGTCCTTAAGTGCTCATGGCATAGGGGCTAGGGGGCCTAGAGGGAAGGCAGCGAGAGAAATTGATAGGGGAACCCCAAATAGTTGTGATAAGAGGATTAGGGGCCCCATTATAAAAAGAAATAAGCCCTTAACCCATAACCACTAAATTCCCTATCTCTTTAACCTTGAAGTCATAATCCCTTAATCCATACACTCATAACTCATAACACATTAACCCCTTAATCCCTTAACCCCTAACCCCTACGTTAGAGTCCCAAAAACCCTTAAGCCCTAAGCCATTATCCTCATAAACCCTAACCCTTAACCCTTAACCCCTAATCCCTAACCCCTTCACACATTTACACCTAAATGCCATAACCCGTTGGCACCCCTAAGCCCTTGGTACTTAACCCTTGAAGCCCTTAACTACTAGGTCATTGTCCTCTAACCCCTACATTCCCTAAACCTCAACCCCCTAACCTATAAATCCCCTAATCCCTAGCACCTTACCCTTTACCCTTTACCCTTAACCCCTTACCCTTAAAACCCTTACCTTCTAGAACCTATAATCCTTTCTCCCAAACCATGGGTGCTCCAACACTAATCTTCTTGGTCATATTTTTACCCTTTACCCTTAACCATTGACTCCTAAACCCCTTAACTCCTAGAACTCATAAGCCTTCCTCCAAGAACTTTGGTGCTCCAAAACTAATCTTCTTATTCATTTTAGGGTTTTGTCCTCTAACCCTTCCAAATACAACCTCCAAGCACTATTGTGGTCCAAGGAAAAGTGCCACAAGGTCCCAAAATCAAATCTACATTTTGTGGATAGTCATTGTCACATACTTCCTTGACCCAATATTAATAACCACCTATTATGCTCCCATCACTAAATTTACACTCCGATTTAATTTATATTCAGTAATGGTCACATGCCTAAGTATTCAATCATTCTCATAAGAAATATAACACATGCAACTATACACATATGTTGAGAGATTCAACAACATAAAGAGTGAGGAGAAAATATATACTACATCCCATGCAATTGTGTCAGACTAAAGTAACTAAAAGAATGTCACTTGGAAAATTTAGCACCACCACCCAACCAAGAATTGACTTCCTCCAGCTCACCCCCGAGCCATGAGTTCTTGCCATGGATCAACTACCTCTTGTTGATCTATTCAATCGGTATTTAATACCCTCTTTCATGATATGGTTCCCTTTAGTGACGTCCTGCTTTCATGGATCTTTTTATCCATTGGGCTAGGCTTTTCCCATAAAAGCTCACCTTTCTCTCCCGCAAGGATTTTCCTCATGAAACCTTGCCTTTCTCTCCCGCAAGGCTTTTATGTTTTTCTTCAACTTAGCATCTTTCTCCATATAAGTAACTTAATGGATATTTATCTCCCAATCCATTAAGCTTATCTAGAATTAGACCTAGGATTCATATCATGAAAGAATTATCCATTCCAATTCACCAATGGGATTTCATTTGGAAAGAATCTCATCTCTTGGTGTCTCATTTTCCAAGTGATTAAATTATCTTTATTTATTTAATAACGAAGTATTTATTTTAATTTTTACACCTCAGACCTAGATTTTCTTTTACGACTCAGTCTTATCTTGGGTCCAACATGATAGCAACAAATTGTTACATACAAGAGAGAGGTGTTACATACTCCCACCATTAAATTTACACCGTCCTCGGTGTATTACTGCATCTTACAATTTATTTCCTCATTCATAAGTATTTGTTTACGAAACTGCAGGTTCCATGGCCTTGCCACTTGAATCATATCTTTTAATATATAGGTTACAAAGGAGTTGTACCAACAAATCTCCTTCCATTTCTACTTGTAACATTTGTTTCGATCAATTTTGTGAGAGAGTTCGGATGCAAAAACTCAATTTTGTTTACCACAGTTAATTTCATAACTTAATATATCATTACTACTATTTGAGTGACTACGTGTTAATGTTTCCCACCATTTAACTATGATTCATCATCTTCAATTTCATTGTATGTAAATAATAGGAAGAAATGCATGTTCTTCCAATGACTTTGTGTTCTTGCTGAACACTTTCTTCCTGCAGTCTGCCTACAATAGTCACAACAGGTCAACTAATACATTTGAGGAATCAACATGTATAAAACTATCACATCATGTCATCTCAAAACATAAGCATCAACATCATGTATCACATGTAACCATCATAAACCCAATCATAGATCACATGTAATCATCATAGACTAGAATCATAAACCAAATGCATGCTAAAACTGAATAACTACTAATGCTTATCCTTTAATCAATCCTTAGCTTCCTCTTTTTCCTTTCTTCTGTACATACTTCAGATTGGTTGCCCCAACAGGAAATCATCCAGTGGCTTCTCCTCAACCATGTGTACATACACATAATGTGTATTACACACATCATGCAATACATGCATCCATAATAGTACCACATGTACCGCATGTACATGATACCACTTGTACAATGTGTACATGATACAAAATGTCCATAGCATCAATTGCACAACATATACCTCATCCTCATGATTTCAACCGTGTTAGTATTGCGCCAAAAAAAATCCTTCAATTTTTCATTCATACTACTTTTTGGTAAGTCCAATCAAACCATGCTTGGTTTGTCGATTAGAGAATAAGGAATTCATGGACCTATTCAACTTCTACAACTAGAGAACAACTGAATTTTTTTATTTCAAAGTATTCAAGTGTTTTTATTTAGGTAATCCTTTTCATTTCTCATGTGGTTGTAGGAAAATTTCAGCAAATGATAACATATACGTAATTATGCATAATACTACTTTACAATACCAATAACGTTGAGGTTTTGGGATTGAATTTGTCCCTTAGACAAGGCTTTACTAGTAGCGAAATATGACATTCGCTTAATCATAAAACAAACTATTGCCTATGATAGTTAGTCTATTATGGAATTCAATGTGTTATTTGAAGTTTATTAACCTTAACCTTGTCTTTAGCCAAGAAAATAATTGATTGGTATTTCAAGGTACACCACACATAATCTAATTATGACATATGAGCACTTCATGACCATGGATAATTTAGTGTATATCTGAATTCAATCAAATAACCACTATGCAAGTACATACACCTCCTATCCATGAGTCATGAATGACAGTTACAATGCTTTCAATTTGACACCCTCTAAGTTTTTAGGCATTAAGGTACCATGGGTTGAATTTAGGTCATTTACATGTTTACACCTCACCTTAAAAAATAAATTACCCCTAAAAAACAAGAGAATATTACTCATTTATCAAATATCAAATTCAGTAAAATAAATAGTTTATGCAATCATAGTTATGTTGTCATGTTTAGAATTAGGCAACACTATCAATGCAATCTGACAGGAAAACTTCTCCAAAATTGCTTGATAGGAAATAGTTGTAAAATATACATCTCAGATTGTACAATTGTCAACTAATTTGAATAGGTTGCTAGATTTGATTTTATCAAAACATATTATCTTGTGCATAAAAATTTCACTTACCAATACCACTTAGCCATCCAATATGGTTAAAGCATCGTATTGATTTAACAATGAGTTGTTGCATGGTTTGTTATTCCATCTTTTCTAAAACCTTTTATATTTCACACCTTACTTGGTGCATGTATTATTTTACTACTAGCATAATATCCTTAGATCATCATAAGTTGTATTAATGCAAAAACCTTTGGGTTTACCAAGAATTTGTGTATTAATTTAGACAAACCTATTCCGAATCTAGTGTAAAATTCTTGTTAGGCGTTAGGCTACTCCAAAATTCTCTATTTCTACTTAAAGTGCATCCAACACCACCATATATGTTCTCATAAAGAATGTATACTTTTTTTGTATATAGTAGAAGAAGACTTGAATTATTTTAATCTCGTCAATTTCCACAAGAATTACATTCGTAAGATCTAGAATCATTCTACTAGTAGCATCTTTTTCTTGCTACAGATTATGAAAGGTCTGTATTTCTGAGATATTATTAACAAAAACCCATCTATATCTGGATTTATATGCACATCAAGGTTTTGAAATTTGAATTGGAACAATTTACGTATTAGAATATGAGTGAACTTGAGAATGTTGTATTATTGCTATTAATCAAGAAGCACTAGGAGTTGCTTTTAAACTCCTATTATGTATTTACCCTAGATGTACTTTTGCATGCCAGTCCCATTGACCTAGTACTAGAATTATTAATGTATGATGTCTTCTTCAACATGTATATAGTGAGTTGTATTACATGTGTGCACACACTTCACCACTCTAACCCCAGTTCGGTCTAGATTCGAAATATAATTTGTGCCTCTTACATATATCAGTTACCGTTATTGGTAAACTGATTTATTGAAAAAGGAACCTATAGCTTCCAAACAATGCATATCTAATTAAGTATGATTTTTGTTACTTAATATTTGACTAATGACATGGTAAGGTTTACTTCCTTTCAGTAGTGTATATTTGAAGTGTTTTCCCCGTAAGGGTGAGTTAACGATTCAACCAGTCGCCACAACCACATCAAAAATGAACTAAGCCATTACATCTAAATGCACAAAATATTAAATTGAAAGACAATTTTAAAAAAACCATAGTCTCATACCACGTAGAGAGACCTGTGTTTCATGAGCTTAATGATATTTCATGGGAATTTCATGTACATAAAACCTTCAGAATTTGTTCTATGCTGGAAACCGATTAATTAACTATCGATTTCAGATACTTTTGATAGAATGTCATGAACTTATTTCCTATGAATTATATAGATTCCCTCTATATAACTTTATTTTAATCTTTCCTTGTGTTGACCACGATCAATGGAAAGGCACTTGTCTAATTTATCTATTTTTTCTTGCTAGTTACCTCATAATAGTTCAACATTTCCTCCCTTCATTTTTCATCCTTTTTTAGGATCTCTATAAGCATAAACTTTATTCCATTATGTCATTGACTGTACTACTCTTGGCAGAATTAGTTTGTATTTTATTAAGCTATGTCATTTCCTAGCAATCATTCAACTCATAATTTAAATTTAATATGAGTAAAGTAATATTATGATAGTATGGTAGAAGAGACCTGTTGGCACACAATTAAACATAGTATTCAACTTTTCTTATCCACCATTACTCCTTTCAACACTTACACTCATATTTATAAACCATGATGACCACACCACCAGAATTCATCATCCAAAATTTTAATATAATAATCATAACTTACAATTTCTTTCATTCATTAATCTCAACTACAAACATTTAAAACTAGGTCTATCATGTGTAAGTATTTTAAACCAGTTTTAAATCATGGTATAGAGTATTTGTGTCCTCCCAAGGGAATTGAACAATAACTTAAGTTTTTGAGAACATATAATGGAATAAAAAATTAATTTGCACATATTTCCCAAGACTCAATAAGTAGGAAAAATAAAACAGTAACCAATTTGTCCATTTCTACTTATTGAAATTAATCAACATGTTAATTGTTGTCATTTATTTGTATTACTCTCTATTCATCCACAACACTGCAAGGTTCTATGTTAGATAACAACATTGCAGAATTATTTGTTCCCGTGCTGGATTTTTTCTATCCAAATTTTTGTGGTGTCATATTGAATTTGTAATTGATATTAATCTTGGTATGCATGGTTTAAATCATTCCTTCATAGTAAAAAAAAAAAATCCAATTTTGAGCCTTAGTTTTACTATTTTAGGAGAACCTTATAGCTATAGCCCAGTTTATCATTTCTATCAAAAATGAAAACACAACCACTCATACTTCAGATTTGGTTCAAATTTAATCTTTCTTTCATGAAAACCTTAAGAGAATTGTCAACGTTGGCTTGCCAGGTCAGTGAAAGTGGGGTGATGTTCTAAGTCCTGAACAATACTTAAGTTTCTTCGATGATGTTTATGTTTGTGCTTGTACTCACTGTGAATGCACACTTGTGATAGTAGATCGGGAAAAAGGCAGGTTTTGTGTGCGTGCAAATGTGACAGGCATCAACAACTTCCAGTGTACTTTAACAGAATAGTAACCCCATCATTGCTTCTTGGCCGAAAAATTCTTGTTTAACTGTTGTAAACTGAACAAAGTGATCTAAACCCTCCTAAATTAGGGAAAGGAAAACTTACCACATCAAAATGACTGGAAAATGATTTTTGAAAAGAAAAACTTAAAAGTATTCTGAATTTTGACCCCATTTATACATCAAACTTTAACACCAATTTAGATTCTTCTCTATTATCTCTATTAAAGCCTAAATTCATTTTGCAAACCTTGGTATGCTTATTTTATAGGTTATTAATTTAATTAACTCAAAATTTATGAACAATGAAAAAAAAAATTCACACCTCTTTTCTGAACTTGTTTCCTATGCATAGAAAATAGACTCTCTGTGACCAATCCCGACATCTCCATTGAAGGAATAGATTCGATGCAAACATGGAAAAACTAATTCCTTGTCTAGAGAAGCCTACTAGCCTTGTAATCTCCTGAAATAAAAAATAATAAGCACGATATACTTGAATTTTTCGATCAACATTTATAGGGCATTGGGGTCCTTGCAGATGATCACATGGTCTCGCCCTTGGTACCTCCAGTCGGTCTTCCTCTCCAACCATCGTACCATTACTCTGTGAATTTCCTTTTCATTGTACAATTGCTCATTTCCCATTATCTGTCTTCCTGGGATGTCTTGGAAGCTAATTCCCCTATCAATAATGATTCCAAGCTACAGTACCCAGGCAACTAGCACAACACCGAGTCATGGCTTTTCTCCCACTTGTCTTTAATGGACGATAAAGAAGTGATAATAAATTCCTCCATTATCAGAACCCTTGATCTCAACGATGTTGATATTTTCTATGTGTCCCTTTTCTCCTCGCTCAGCCTAGTTGTTAATATGATTCATTAGATTAATAATAATGAACGTAGGAAGTCTTTACACTAAAGAGGCTATGCACCGAACCATTGGCTAAATGATATTTCCAATCCAAAAATACACGAAGCCTCTAGTTTCAAAATTACAACACAGTGTAATATGATTTCAATGAGAATATTTGGATAAACATTATCCAATTAAGTTCTTCTTCAAGGTTAGAAACTCTTCACAGAATATAAGTACGGTTGGTAATTCATTGATAAACATTATCCAATTGAAATCTTTTATGGGTTCAACCGTAAGGATAACCATTATCCCAACTGAATGCTTTTATGGGAAACTCAATCATCAATCAAACTCCTCTATATCAATGGATTAGGAAAGCAGAAAAGTTATATCAAGAGTCGACAAGGAGATTTTTTTTTTACAATAAAATTAGGAAGGTTTTGTTCATGTTTTAAAACTACCACACCCGAGCATGCCTTAAGGCTCAAAGGTGTGGGGTTTTGTAAAGCACAACTTTAGCTCAGATCGAGCATGTTTAACAATATCTTCTCATACAAAAATTCTTTAATTATTCGGCTGCACGCCAAAAAGCTATTTTTATAAACACTTAATAGCATTCTATAGGGTTTAGCCTCTATCCACAAATCACAAATTCGTTGATCAATGTTCACAAGGTTTTTCCATATCCTTATCATTGACACACCTCTAAATTATCTGCATTCCCAGTATAAATAAACGGCCCTGTTAGCCCTGAGGTGCATTGCTACTATTTTAACATAAATGTCCACTGTTTTAGCTCTGATGGTCCACATCTCCTCTTGCTCTGCTTTGGCCATAAGCCGAGCTTCAAAAATTATACACCTGTGCTCATAAATGTCAATAGGTCCACTCTTGATTATTCTCCTTTCTGTTGTGCTCTCCATTCTCTAATCCCCACCATCGACCTTCCCACTGATCTGATGGTCCACACTTCATCCGAATAACAATCTACGCTCACCTGCTCCAACCTTTACCACTTACCAGCAGATGACTATTCGATATAAACCATATTCTGCTCCTGCCACAAATTCAAGCCTATGATGATTGATCTCCTCTGCCCATTCCTTCTGATCCAACAACCCTCGTACCCCACTTCCCACTAGTCACCTGGGGAGAAAATTTGTTGGCTTTGTCAGTGTTTTTGAGAGTGAGACAATTGAGCTAAAATAACACAATGCATGGTCGAAAGGGAAAAAAACAACACCACGATGCAGCCGAACCAACATAGATGATCATGGAACGCGTTGGCATGAGTGAACCACCTGATAACGTGGTGAAATTACCAGAATTTGATTACTGTGTTTGTTAGAAACAAAGCTCTTTGAGCTCATGTTTGTCTAGTTATGGCATCAAGTAGTTAGAAGACAGAGGGGACAGAATAAGACATCTCGAGCCTCAGTGAGTTTGAGAGTATTTTAAAAACCCTATAAATGGCCAAAAGTTCGAAGGAATAGGGGTTCAACTTTTGGAGACTATGGATACTTTTTTCCTCCCAGCGTCTCATCTTCATTCCAGTAATACAAGCTTCTTTTGTTGTTACATGTTCAATTGCCATCTTCTCCTCGGTTCTAAGCTTGCACTTGAATAGGTCATTCATGTTTTCTTCTATGTCTAATTCCAGATAACTGTCATCTTATCTCTGTGTTGATAAATTAGATTTGCAAGCTTCATTTACTTTCTGTAGCTAGCTATTCATATGTGTTTATGTATGTATCTACAGGTACAGTCAGGATTCTCCATCTATTCATTGAATCTATAAACTATTGAGCATTAATGGTTGAAAGCCTTGACAAGTTGAGGGTGTTCATGCATGTGTTGAGTGAAAATAGAGTTGAATAGTCATCTGATTTGATCCAAACCCCAATCCATTCCAATAGTCAGAGAACGATATTGAAGATCTATATGTTGCGAGGCATCTCCGAGCTACAACCTAGGAGAGTTTCCTGGAGTGCTAACATAATTGGTGCCATTATCGGGGAGAGGAGACTGAAGCTCAGCTTCCCTGGGGGATGACACAGATCCAGCTTTAATGAGAGACAAAGTTTGGACACTATTTAGGTTGTAGTCATCTATCTAAAGACTCTACTGGAGGATGAACCTCTTGGTGGCTCCACTCTAGAGTTCTGGCTCAGTTTGTGAGGCATACTCAGAGAAATCCTTAGAAGGCACGAGCTGACCCAGTACCTGACCCTGAAAAAATCATCAAAGAAAGAAAGGCATTGTAGAAAGGAGAATCAGGTTTAGGTAGCTCTAAACAATATTCTATATCTCTTCAAGAAAATCCTGTAGTAGAACAAATACATGTTGGGAGTGTAGCATCTAATACTAGCAGTGAAGAAAAAATCTCAAAGATTGATAGAGCTCCTTATTCTTTAGGTCCTTCTCTCATTGTAAGCCAAAAGGAAGCCTCTCCTCCTATCCATCATACTCCTTTAGTCTTATCAGTCTCCCCTCAACCCTCTGTCATTCAGACTTCCAGTACCCTTATATCCACCACAGCTATGGCAACACCTACTAAAATGGAAAGAATCATAGCTACTAGTATGGACCTTTAGTACTATCCACTCCTTTGAATGCCATGCATACTGGAGAATATCATAAGTATATGCCTAAGTTCACTGGGACTGAAGGTGTTATAGCTTAGGAACATCTTCAATCATTCTATAACTATGCTGATAACCTAAACATTAGTGAAGATGATGTCTGGATGAGAGCCTTTGTCCAAATTCTAGATGGAGAGGCTAGAAAATGGTTCAGAGAACTAACCCCAAGGTCTATAGCAGATATTGAGGCTTTAGATAATGCATTCATAAAGCATTGGGGGGATAAGAAGGATATACTATACTACTACACCGAGTTTGGGAACTTAAATAAGGAAAGTGGTGAGTGGTTGTCTAGTTTTAATAAGATTTTTAACTGCATGTACAACAAGATACTATCTAAAGTAAAACCCGTCACTACCTCTGCTAAACTCACCTATGCCAGTGCCTTTGATTCTAACTTCTGTCTACCATTGAGGGAGAGAAGATTTGCTACCTCGGCTGATATGGAGGATGCAGCCTTGGAAGTAGAATCAAACATCATGGCTGCAAAGAAGCTCAAGGGGAATTTTGATAGAAGGAGACAAAGGGGCGAATCTTCATCATATTTAGATCCCAAGATAGATAAAATGACCAAGATGATAGAGTAATTAGCCTCTGGAATCTCCAAATTAAAGGTTGAGCAGCACCCTAGGAAAGGAAGAGTTCCTAATACCTTTGCTCCTAGAAATCCAAATCCATATAGAAGAGCTAATCAGTAGTTGCAGATTCTGCAAAGAAGCTAAGATGCCAATGAAGACCAAAGGGTGAAGACCCTTTTCTAGAATGTAGTCATGGAAGAAGAGAAGTTTGAAGAAGATGATGAGATCCATTGTCTGGAAGACAAAGGCAATGCCTCATTTTTTACCTCAGGTGCCTATGAAAAGTCATTATTCAATGACCAGATCAACCAAGAGTGGGATGGTGGAGCTGTTCTAAAAATTGATGATCAATTCAGATATGATCTGAGGTCGAAGATGAATAATGCCAAGGAAACTCCTATTTAAAGAGCTGTTGTCCTTGCAATATAGCAAGCCAAAAAGCAGAAATGACTGGGAGTTGATCCCATCATCCTCAAAGATCCAACTCACGAGTTAAGAGGCCTTGACAAGTCTCCTTCTCATTCTAGTTTTGAATCAGAAATTTAGAAGCTAAGCATACCTATACCTCTAATTGAACTGGTGAATAATGAGTCCTTCAAGAGATATATCCTCAAGGCCCTTGAGCCTAAATCCATCTAAGCCTCCACTGACTATGTAAATCTGCAAGATGACAAACCAGTTTTTGTTCTCAGCCCAATGATTGAAAATTGTGATGACAGTCCCCCATCATTCTATGTCTCTTTGACTATTCCTGACAAAATCCTTCACAATTTCCTTCTAGACACAGGAGCCAACCATAATCTAATGCCCAAGGCTGCCATGGATGAGGTGGGTCTTGACATTATCAAGTCTTATCGTGGCCTATTTTCTTTTGACTCTAGAAAAGTGAAATGTTTGGGACTAATCAAAGACCTAGCCATCACCTTGTCTCAGCTGCCCATGAAGAGCATGATGATGGATATTGTGGTAGTAGATGTACCCACCAAGTTTGGCATGCTGCTTTCTAGAGGTTGGATCAAGAGATTAGGTGGAACATTGAAAAATTATCTGTCCTATGCTACGGTCCTAGTTTTTGGAGGTGAGAGTAAGAGATTATACAGAGAAGCTCAGTTGGCTTATATCTTTCGTGACGAAAGCAATCCCACTGATCATCCCATCGATGCTGTCGACACTAATTTTTGAGCCTGTATTGTTCAGATTGAAGAATCCTAGTTGGCCTCCATGAAGCTTAGGAAACCAGTTTGCGAGATCACAGAGGAAGAAGGCTCGGAGATTTAGGACATGATCTTTGATGAAGCTTGCTCTAAGGAAGCTACAAGGGTAGATGTATTCCTTGTGTCCCCAACACAAGAACATGTTCATTTATCTTTCAAGTTAAACTTCCAGGTCACAAATAACATAGCAGAGTATGAAGCCTTGATATTGGGCTTAAACGCTGCTAAAGAAATGGGCATCAATGGTCTGAAGGTGTTTGGAGATGTATACCTTATCATTCAGTAGGTGAACAAAACTTTCCAAGCAAAACATCGAAGGATGAAAGTATATAGAGATGAGGTATGGAAGATCACAGGTTCTTTTAATAGTTTCTGCATTTCTTACATACCTAAAATGAAGAACTAGCTTGCTGATTCCCTTGTTGTGTCTGCTAACACGTTTATTCCTCCTTTGCCTCCTAAATTGACATATGAAGTTCAGATGAAATATACACCATCTCTGCCTCACAATGTCAAATACTGAAATTTTTTGAAGATAATAATGAGATTAACAGGTTTTTACAAGTCATTGATGAATTTTTGGAAATGCACATTGACCAAGAAAATGAAACCATTGAAGAATGCAACTAGTCCAAGCTAAAGGACAAGATTGGTCAGGATAGCATTGTTCAACTGCCTAGTAATCATATACCCAAAGGATTAGTACCCCTAGAGAAGTTGTTTGATGATAATGATGTACCTTATAAGCCTGCCAGAAAGGAAAATGAGTCTGCAGTTCATAGAAATAATGTAGGGAGTCCAGCCCATCCAAAGTACATAAATCTGTCCACTCACTTATCTTCTGACAAACGTTCTGAGTATTGCACCCTGATGAAACAATTTGCTGATATTTTTTCTTGGGAGTACAGTGATATTAAGACCTATGGCACCAACATCATGCAACATAAGATTCCACTGGATAAGAACACCATCCCTTTTAAGAAAAAATTAAGACCTATCAACCCTTTCTTATTGTCGTTGATTGAAAAGGAAATCAAGAAGCTGTTGGATGCTAAGATCATAGTTCCCCTAAGGTATTCGAAGTGGATAGCTAACCTTGTGGTAGTAAGAAAGAAGAATGGAGAAATTAGGCTTTGTGTTGACTTCAAGAATCTAAACAAATGCTCTACAAAAGATAATTACCCCTGCCTAAGATGGAACGCTTGCTACAAAAAGTTTCAGGGGCTAGATTAATGTCTTTCTTAGATGGATTTTCAAGTTACAATCAGATTGATGTACATCCAGAAGATTAGGAATAGACCACCTTCACTACTCCTTGGGGAACTTTCATGTACTCCAAGATGCCTTTTGGACAGATGAATGTTGGGGCTACTTTTCAGAGGGCCATGGACATAGCCTTTGTGGGAGAGAAGGACATGTTTGTCCTTATTTACCATGATGACATAACAGTCTTTTCTAGCAGTCACAAGGACCATTTGCAGCATTTGAGGAAGGTGTTTCTAAAGTGCAGACAGTTTGGAATTTCCGTAAATGCAAAGAAGTCACAATTTTCTCTGGAAGAAGGAAAACTTATGGGACATATTGTTTCTGCTAAAGGTGTGAATATCGATCCAACAAGAGTTCAAGAAACTCATACATTGTCCATCCCAAGGTAAAAAGGGACATTCAATCCTTCCTGGGTAAGATTAACTTTGTCAGGAGATTTATTCCAAAATTTACAGAGCTAGTGAAGCACATCACTTCCATGCTGATGGAAGGATCATAAATAAAATGGACAGATGGTGCAAGAAGCTCTTTTGAAGCCATCAAACAATATTTCATGGAAGCTCCCACTCTAATCAGTCCATATTATACCAGGAAGATTTATATCTTCTCTTTTGCCTCTTATGATACACTTGCAGCAGTTCTATTGCAGAAAAATAATGAAGGTGTAGTACACCCTGTGGCCTTTTTCAGCAAAACTCTGAGGGATGTTGAACTAAGGTATGAGCTTATTGAAAAACAAGATTATGCTCTCATAAAAATTTTAAAGGCATTCAAAATTATATTCTGTATTCCAAAGTGGTCGCATATGTACCTTTAGCCTCAGTAAAAGATGTCCTAACTCAGCCAGATATTGATGGAAAGAGAGCTAAATGGATTGCAAAATTCATATAGTTCAGCATAGAGATGAATCCCACCAAGCTTGTCAAAGGAGAGGGCCTGGCTAAGCTTATGGCTAAGAAAAATTACAGCTTTTTAGACATCAATTGCATGGGTTCAAATTTAGGTGGTGAGCAGACAAAGGAAGCAGCAGAAGAGAAAGAGTAGAATCAGTCTTTAGTTGAAAATCTAACCACCTGTGAATGGTATTCTAGTGTAGTTCATTTTTTTCAGAAGCTAGAAGTCCCTCTAGGGCATAGCTAAAGTCAAGCCCGAGCCATTAAGCTTAGATCAATCAAATTCTACATTAATAAAAACCTTATTTATTGGAAAGACCCATCACGGATCCTCTTGAGATGTCAAGACAAAGGAAAATCTATGGAAGTCATGCACCAATTCCATTCTAGCATATGTGTAGGGCATCATTATTGGAAAACCACAGCCCATAAGATCCTAAGAGCTGGGTATTATTGGCCTTCTGTGTTCTCTGATATGTTTTCCTTTGTTTAAGTCTTGAGACAAATGTCAGAGGTTTGCAGGAAGACAATAACTAAAATCTCTGCCCTTGAAGCCAGTACACACCAATGGTCCCTTCTAGTAGTGGGCTTGGACTTCATAGGTGAGATCAATCCACATTCTAGTGGCCACCACAAATGGATCTTGGTAGCCACTGGTTATTTCACCAAATGGATTGAGGCTATAGCCACTAAAAACACTAATCGTGAGGTTATCATAAAGTTCTTGAATGAGAATATTTTCACTAGATTTGGTTGCCCAACCAAACTAGTCATTGATAATGTAGCAGCATACAGTGCCGAAGAATTCATGGACATGTGTGAATCGATGGGCATTCAATTGGTGCATTCTACCTCATATTGTCCTCAAGGCAATGGCCTGGCAGAATCATTTAACAAGAGTCTTGTAAGTGTTAAACACACATGGTGAGTGAGAACAAATAGGAAAGATAAAGCATGCAATGCAATTTTATTAACAATTTGATATACATTTATAGTACATGTGGTGACCGTTGGGATTCACATCCCAAGGTCTCTTGGACTGCTTTGTCCATTCGGCTTCCACACTAACCCATTTAGAATTAGGTGTCCAACATTCCCCCCCTTAATCTGAAGGGTTATGTATGAGTCCAAGAAAAGAGCTGAAATACAAAATGTGCAAAATATGCATGGCAGCATTAGGCTGAATGTGCTCTATGAAATGTTGGTATAAAGAGCGATGGTTTAAGGATGACCACCAACACTGGAACGCTTAGTGCAGTTCCCGGAACTCTTCCAAAACTGGAAAGAAGCTGAAGTCTTCTGCTAGAGG
>APFE031632150.1:47063-59954 GCA_000404065.3 Pinus taeda | reverse complement strand
TTTTAAAGAGGGAAACCTTCAACCATAAAAAGGAGGTCTCACCCCACATAAAAGGTAAAACTTCAACCTCAAAAGGGAAGTCTCAACCTTTTAGGGATGACCAACAACTCTGGAATGCTTATGCAATTCCTGGAACTCTTCCAAAGATGGAAAGAAGCTGGAGTCTTCTGCTAGAGGAAGTTTTCTCAATTTTGTTCCCGAAACTCTTCCAAAACTAGCAAGAAGCTAAAGTCTTCTGCTAGAGGAGAAGTGATCCTATTGTTTTAAAGAGGGAAACCTTCAACCATAAAAAGGAGGTCTCACCCCGCATAAAAGGTAAAACTTCAACCTGAAAAGGGAAGTCTCAACCTGTGATGGTTTAAGGATGACCAACAACTCTGGAATGCTTAATGCAATTCCTGGAACTCTTCAAAAACTGGCAAGAAGCTGGAGTCTTCTGCTAGAGGAAGTGTTCTCAATTTTGTTCCCGGAACTCTTCCAAAACTGGCAAGAAACTAAAGTCTCATGCTAGAGGAAGTGATCCTATTGTTTTAAAGAGGGAAACCTTCAACCATAAAAAGGAGGTCTCACCCCGCATAAAAGGTAAAACTTCAACCTCAAAAGGGAAGTCTCAACCTGTGATGGTTTAAGGATGACCAACAACTCTGGAATGCTTACTGCAATTCCTGGAACTCTTCCAAAACTGGCAAGAAGCTGGAGTCTTCTGCTAGAGGAAGTGTTCTCAATTTTGTTCCCGTAACTCTTCCAAAACTGGCAAGAAGTTGAAGTCTTCTGCTAGAGGAAGTGTCCAAGATTGCCAACTGAAGGCATGTTCACGGGCATCTGTGTCTCTCGCTACAACTCTGAAACTGGTGTGGCAGGTTGTGGCTCAGGCTCACTTGATGTGGCTTTGAAGCTTGTAGATGACCATCATTTCCCCCCCTGTCAGATACAAGGTAAGATGATGGAGAAAACTCAGCGGAAAGACTTTTCAATACTCTGGAACAAGTTCTGACATGTGTTTGGAATATATTCTTGGCTTTTGATACCCATTGCCAAGAAGCAATCCATCCTAGACGAATCTTTGTTCTTGCAGGACGATTGTTTCCGAAGCATCTGTGTGAAGAATGACTGGTTTTATGACAGTGCTTACATGGATGAAGATCAAAACAGTGATCTTTCAGGTGGCCAAATCGATCACAGTTTTGGCATTTCACGATCTGTTGTTCTTGTTGCTGTTGTGGAAGAGGAGCAGAGTCTGGAACAACTGAAGCTGAACTGTCATGAGGAGCAGGTGAACTGTCATGAATGAATCCAGCACTCTGAAACTGAATGGGCTTGGCGTAGTCTGGAATATGAAAGGACAAGTCCTTGTCATATCCAAAACCGGTTCTGTGCTTGTTGTGGACAAGTTGTTCCCAAGGTCTGATGATGGGCTTGGGATGTGCAGACTGAGTTTCTGCATCTGCATGTATAACTGTTGCTTTATTGGAATGAACTCTAACATTATTGAATTGCTGTTTATGGGAGTCTGTTTCAATCTTCTGAACAGAAACAGGTTCAGAATGATGACTCCTCTGTTTTAATTCTTCTTGTTGTAGCTTTGTCTCAAGCTGCAAAAACTCAATATTCTCCTGTGCATTTTGTAGACATATTTTAAGATTGAATAGAGAGGTTTTGTTGATCTTAACCATCTCATCAACAGTGGAATGTATCAGAGTATTTAACAACTCTAATGCATTATCAAGTCTGCTCATTTTCTTCATTATCTTATACGTTAAAGAAACTGATCACAACTATCAACCAGTGAAGAAGAAGCAACAATCACTCAAAATTCAATGTCACTGCAATATCCTTTATAAATGTCAGCAAATGGTCAGTGTGCAACATAAAAGATTACAATCAGCTCACCAAACTCTTTATGTAGCAGTGGAATCAAGGAATCAATGCACTATAATGAGTTTTAAATACAATGCTACACTGGAGCAGCAGCAACTGCAAACTTGCTTGGATCCTTCAAGCACACTTTCACAGTTTCAGGAAAACCTCCCGGAGATTAGAGAATACTCGCCCTTGCTTCAGATGTATATGCAGCCAATTAATGGTGTTTCTGCTGTTGAAGTGCGGTCAAGGAGACAAAAACGTTTGTGCTGCTTTTGTGGTGCGAGGGTTGGCTCATGTGAAAGTTGCTCAGTCTATGGTTGTAGAGTAACGTTTCATATCTCGTGTGGTGTCAGACGAGGAGCTTACTTTGAGTTGCAACATATCAATGACCAAGTAGATAATGTGCGTTCCTTTTGTCCGCGGCATGGAAATTTGTCACTTATGCGAACTGCACTTGACATGAAAGCATATGCAGATGCAAAGGAGCTGAAATATGAAGTGGATAAGGCTGAAGAAAGCAATTATGGTTCAGGTCTTTGCTGTCTCTGAACAATCCTAGATTCTGATCGAATTGATTCATCTAGATTGGGCCATAGTGTCAATGGGGAATTGCAATATGGCAATTCACAGAGTAATGGTATTGACCAAGGATTCCTTGAAAAAGAATTAATGATGCATCTAATTTTGCAAAAGAGGACTCTCTTCCAAAAAAGGCGAAGAAGAAGAAACTTAAGAAATAGATTTCAATCAGCAATTAGACAGAGACTGAGCAAAACACTCAGCAGAAATAAGATGCTTACTTTAGATAATGGCAGTCATAAAGTCTTAAATTCCCATTCCTCGACGAAAGAAACCCCAGCCTATTTCTCGAACCCTCCTCGAACAGTCGACGAATTTTGTTGATCACGCGGTATTTTCACAGTAGGATTAATGTAAAGTTACACAAAATCACTGCACACTTCAACAAATACGCTTTAATGACGATGTCATTGGATTCCTTTGCAAATATATGCTCTTGGGTTCACCAGTCATCACTGTTGAACAAGAGGAACATACACAAAGCACACATATAACTCTGCACTCTGAACTCGCAAAGTTTAACGAATAAATATGCCAGCCGCATTGGCAGAGAATGAATGATGAAATAGCAATGTTCTACTGCGTGCAAAGCAATGCGCTGCCCAAATAGTATGAATGGTTTCCATCTAACTGCGTACAGGCATTGCACTTGCCCTTCAGAAATATCCTCCTCTTCGGGATGTTTACGACACACCCAGCATTTAAATAAATACGTCGATGGCATCCACATAATTTGAAACGATAAATTCTGAAAGGAATAGCATTAATATATGAAACTCCAAGCATTCTCCATTCAATACAGTGTTATACATTCTACACAGTTAATACAACATTAATACATTCAGCTCAGCACTTCAACTTAGCACTTCAAATACCATTCAACTCAGCGTTAAACATACCAGCGTTCAATACACCATACGAGCACATTCAACGCAGTTCCAAATATCATATAAAAAGTTTAATACCAGCGACCAACACAGTTTAATACACCAACATATGCATTCAGCGCAGTTTCGACCCATATAAACATACCAGCGTTAATACATTCAACAATTCAAACACTTTGATACCTGAAAGTTTTACTGTCCCTTTTTCAGAAAAATGAAATGGCTCCTTCCACCATTCACGCAGCCTCAATTTGAACTACACAGGCCACACATCATGGCTCTGATACCATGTTAAACACGCATGGTGAGCGAGAACAAATAGGAAAGATAAAGCATGCAATACAATTTTATTAACTATTTGATATACATCTATAGTACATGTGGTGACCATTGGGATTCACATCCCAAGGTCTCTTGGACTGCTTTGTCCATTCGGCTTCCACAATAACTCATTTAGGATTAGGTTTCCAACAGTAAGGATAATAAAAAAACTATTGGAGGACAACAAAAAAAGCTGGGATTCCAAGTTGAAGTTTGCACTACGGATTGACAGAGTTACCAACAAGAAGTCCATAGGAAATTCTCCATTTAATCTAGTTTATGGCATTCATGCTATTTTTGCTATCCGATTGATTCTCCTTGTGGCCAAATTCTTGTAATAAGAACATGATGAAGAGAATGACATGGCAAGAAGTCAAGAATTCATCAAAAGAAGATCAAAGAAACAATTGATAGAAAGGCAAAAGTGGACAGTTTTCCGGTCGGTCACTGGGTTCTCAAATGGGATGCATTAAAGGAAAAGAAGGGAAACCATGGTAAATTTGATGCCTTATGGATGGGACTATTTTTCATTGCTCATGTTCAGATGAACAATACTTTCATTATGCACAATTTGGAGGGGGGCGGTGTTTTTGATGGCGCAGTCAATGAGCAGTTTTTAAAACTTTACTTCGTATGAGGCTTTAAGGCCTTAATATTGTAAAAGGTATTTTCAGTTTTTTTTTTCCATGAAAATAAACTCCATGCCCAATGGAACACTAGAAGATAAGTTTGTTTTGGTTGATACTGGAAAGGTAGTAGTTTGCAGTTCTTGAAACCTCACAGGGAGGCTTTAATACCTACAAGGAGCCATTGTTAGCCCTGAGGTGTACTGCTGCTATTTTAACGGAAATGTCCCCTGTTTTAGCTCCGATGGTCCACATCTCCTCTTGCTCTGCTTTGGCCATAAGACAGACTTAAAAAATTATACGCTCGCGTTCATATATATTGGCAGGTCTGTCCTCTGTTCATCTCCTTTTTGTTGCACTCTCTATTCTTTGATCCCCACCGTCGATCTTCCCATTGATCTGACGGTTCACACTTCATCCGAATAACAATTTACGCTCACCTGCTCCAACCTTTACCACTTAGCTCCTGATGACTATCTAATATAAGAAATATTTTGCTCCCGCCACGACTTCAAGCCTCCGACGATTGATCTCCTACGCCCATTCCTTCTAATCCAACAGCCCTCATACCCCACAAGCCACAATTCACCTTGGGAGGAAATTTGTTGGCTTTGTCAGTGTTTTTGACAATTGGACAGTTGAACTAAAATAACAAAATGCATGGCCGAAAGGGAAAATAAAGAACAACACGATGCAGCCAAACCAACGAAATGATCATGGAACACGCTGGCACGAGTGAACCACCTGACAGTGTAGTGAAATTACCAAAATTTTATTACCATGTTTGTTAGAAACAGAGCTCTTTGAGCTCATTTTTGTCTTGTTATGGCATCAAGTAGTTAGAAGACAAAGAGGATAGATTAATGCATCTTGAGCCTCAGTGAGTTCGAGAGTATTGTAAAAGACCTATAAATGGCTGAAATTTCGAAGGAATAGGGGTTCAACTTTTGGACACTGTGGATACTCTGTTCCTCCCAGCGTCTCATCTTCATTCCAGTAATACAAGCTTCTTTTGATGTTACATGTTAAATTTCCATCTTCTCCTCGGTTCTAAGCTTGCACTTGAATAGGTTATTCATGTTTTCTTCTGTGTCTAATGCCAGATAACTATCATCTTATCTCTACGTTGATAAATTAGATTTGCAAGCTTCATTTACTTTCTGTAGCTAGCCATTCATATATGTTTATGTATGTATCTGCTAGTACAGTCCAGATTCTCCTTCTATTCATTGAACCTATAAACTATTGAGCATTAGTGGTTGAAAGCCTTGTCAAGCTGAGGGCGTTGATGCATGTCTTGAGTGAAAATAGAGTTGAACAGTCAACTGACTTGATCCAAACCCCAATCCATTCCAATAGTTCAAAGAATAATATTGAATATTTATATGTTGCTAGGAATCTCCGAGCTACAACCTAGGAGAGTTTCCTGGAGTGCTAACAGGTCCCATCCCATAATGGACATCCATAGTTCCAGGTTGTTCAATTTGCAACACCATTTAAATATATTTTTGTCCCTAATATGAACATGCAGTTCCGATCAACACTTATAGATTGGCGTAGTTTAAGACCAAGTCACCTGAAAAAATATTTTCCTTAACCCATTTTTAAGTCACAAAACCTCAATTAAAAGTGAAGTGCCAAACTTTCCAAGGGAAAAACGTATTGTTAAATCACTCTTTGAGATAACCATGAGCAGAGGATATCAAAACATAGTGTATGTGTAGAGTGCAGCTTGACCAATCGTCCAGATGCCATTGCCAAGGGTTTGGGGTTCAATCACAAGGAGATTAAATTTTCCCCTATCCCAATGCAATAACCATTATGTTGCATTTAACCTGTATTTGGTGTGCAATGAGATCCTATGAGCTCAGTTGACATCAACGACTGTGGGGTTTGGGATGTATATTTTTTTTCATAGGTTGTTATTATTTTATCCACTCTTTCACTAGTCAAGGTGCCCTTATTGGAAGACCCCCACCTCATGAATTGTGGATCGGGAATGGACTTATCATGATGGGATTCTTGTGAGAATGGCAACCCCCATCCAAAATGAACTATTGTTAGCATTGTTTTTATTTTGAATTTTTAAAGGGTGAATTATCTATACTCATTAGGGGAATTTCGAGGTATAAAATGGGCCTCCTAAGGAAATTATAAAATAATAGTGAAAATAATAAAATAATATTAGATCACATCATCAAATTTTAGAGGGAAAAAAGAAAAACCATTTTTTCAAGACGTATTTTCAACTTATCTCCTTATGAGTTTACTCCAATTTTGAACATAAAAACTCATTGGATGAAGAATTCGATCCATCATCCAAGGAGTACCTATGTTACATACTTTATATGGACCATACTACACGAAAAATGAGAAATAGATGAAAAACGTGATTCCAATCACATTTTTTCATGTATTTCTCATTTCTCGTGTAGAATGGTCCAGAAAAAGTATGCAACATGGGTACTACATGGATAAGGAATTAAATGTTCCATCCAATGAGTACTCTTGCTCAAAATTTGAGTAAAACCTTAAGGAGATAAGTTGAAAATACAAGTTGAAAAGATAGTTTTATTATTTTATTATTTTATAATTTTTTTACTTTTTTACTTCAAAAATGGTGAATCACCCCCCATTGTTGACACCATCATCTTGAATCCTATTGGTTCTTATAAAGTTTATTTTGGTTGTACATTTTTCTTAGGAGGCCCATTTTATACCTCAAAATTCCCCTAATGTATCAAGATATAGTTAAATTCTCGTAGGAGTATTTGTAGTAATTCTCTAGTCATCGCATATACATTTATGTTTTGCATACACAATTATACTTACTTGTCATTAATTGTCTCTCTTTTTTTCCGACATTTCCTAATGATTTAGAGAGATAAAAAAAAATATTTAATACTGAAGGAACACTTTTTTTTATTATATGTAAATGTGTCCATTCTAATTGGAGATAGATGATAGATAACCCATACCTCGGGCTCTTACAGTTTTACTTTTTTGATAGATACTTCACAAAGGTATAAACATATTTCATTTATCATATGATCTAATTAGATATCTAAATCATCGAAGCAAAGTTGTAACACTTACTTACAATTGTGGAAAGCAAATCCACAACTACAAAATCATCAACAATTATAAGAACATTTTTTTTGTCAGAATATATAAATATTGCTTGATAAAAGCTTAGTATAGAGATGTAAACATATTCTACCCTTCTTTCTTCAATATTCACTGCTCCGAATTATGGTTTCATACTACTTCTATTTTTAAATGATCCCTCTTTTGTTCCAAAGTCCTCCTCTAATAAATCCTTTTAAGGTTTAGTTTTAACCTTTATGGATTGTAATGCCTTAGGGAACTACTATAGAACTCATTGGAGTATTTTTCTTATAGCAATTTTATAACCAAAACCCTTCAGTGAAACCTCTTATTTGTTTAGGACCTATTTTAGGACCTACAACTCAGTCATATCTTACAAACATGGGTTGGCCCATAGGCTGCAATATTGGAACTTAGAGATCTGATACAATTTGTCACATAGCTCCATGACCCATTATTAACATTAGCCACATAACTCCTTGACCCAATAGTAATAAGCACCTATTATGCTCCCATCACTAAATTTACACTTTGATTTAATTTATATTTAATAGTGATCACATGCATAAATATTCAATCATTCTAATAAACAAGATAACACATGCAACTATACACATATGTTGAGATATTCGACAAAATAAAGAGTCAGGATAAAACATACAGTACATCCCCTGCAATTCATCTAGACCAAAGTAACGAAAATAATGTCACTTGGAAAATCGAGCACCGCCACCCAACCTAGAACGAACTTCATCCAGTTCACCCCCGAGTTGAGAGTTCTTGTCATGGATCAACTACCTCTTGTTTATCTATTCAATGGGTATTTAATACCCTCTTTCATGATATTGTTTGCTTTAGTGGTGTGTCAATTTCATGGATCTTTTTATCCACTGCCCTAGGATTTTCCCAGAAAAGCTTGCCTTTCTCTCCCATGAGGCTTTTCCTCATAAAATCTTTCCTTTCTCTCCCGCAAGGCTTTTATGTTTTTCTTAAACTTATTAGACTTCTCTAGCTAACTAACTTAATGGTTACTGATCTCCCAGTCCATTAAGCTTATCTAGAATTGGATCTAGAAGTCTTATCATGAAAGAATTATTCATTTGCATTCACCAATGGGGTTTCATTTGGCAAGAATCTCATCTCTTTGTGTCTCATTTTCCAAGTGATTAAATTATCTTTATTGATTTAATAACGAAGTATTTTCCTTCATTTTTATACTTCAAACCTAGTTTTTATGTTACAACTCGGTCTTAGCTTAGGTCCAACATGATAGTGAATTTTTTTTACATACAATAGAGGGCTGTTACAATCACATTTCCCCCCAATATCCTCCATGTTTTCTCTTTCAAATGGAAACAATATGGTCTTCTAATGTCCAAAAATTTATTCTATTTCATATAAGCAATAAAGTAATTTTCATCTTTGTGCATGACCCAAACGTAACTCATGTCCACTCAAAACAAAAAAAGATAATATAAGGATGTCCCATTAGTTATCATCATCCCTTAACACTAGTCCATCTCTTAACAAATATATGGGTAACAATCCCATAAAAGTCTACAATATTTCTCAAAGGTTTTGTCCACAACATGCTAAAAGCAACATTGGCATTCCCTTAGTTTGCTCCAAGTCTATTTGAAACTGACACATGTAGTCCTCAACTTTATGAACGGTGTGTGTTCAATCTATCTATATTTAGGTTCATCCCCTTTTGACCCCCTTTCATATGCATTTAATACAAATCTGACCGAGGTCATGTTGCAATTAGATCTCTCTTTTTCATCAGTGATAATATCACCTCATTCCTTAGCATTTAATTGGTTCTAAATAGAATTACGCTAATAATATCAACAATTGTGGGGCTAGAAGATACATTAAGAGGAGAAAACATAGGCAAAACTCAACCTTATTTTCAAACATAAGTCAGACATATGTAAAAAATTAAATACTCTATACATGTAATTCTTACATTGTTGGATGGTTTTGGATTAAATCCATTTTATTTCCCCACCTCCATGGTAGCTTTTTGTTCCATTACTTCTTCAATAACTGCTTTCAATTTTCCAATTTCCTTGTATTTTTTATCTTAATTTCTCTTTTGTATCATGCAATCTAAGTTGATTGGGGAACCCCCAATAGTTGTGATAAGAGGATTAGGGGTTCCCTTATCACAACCCATAAACCATAATGCATTTAATCCCTTACTCAAGGGGAGCCAAAGATGTAGTTCTAGGGGCATTGGGACCAAATTTTGGGGTCCATAACATTAAGAGAAGTTGAATGGTATGATCAAAAAGGTCGGAGGGGTATCTTGTTATGTATTGTATGGGGAAAGGGGAGGTCCAAACATTGTTTAATAAGAATTATAATATTAGCATTAGAGAATGAGAAGGAAACTTAGGACCTAATGTCATATTGGCTAAGATGTCTAGAGGGAAGGCAATGAAATAAATTGGGAAGGGTACCCCCAATAGTAGTGATAAGGGGATTAGGGGCCCATTATCACAGCCCTGTCAGCCCTTAACCCATGACCACTAAATTCCCTATCCCTTTATCCCCCAAGCCATAATCACTTAACACATACACTAGCATAACTTGTAACAAACCCCCTTACCTACCTAAAGGTAATTACTATGCTAACCTAAGACTCAAGGTGCATTTATGAGAATGGGGTAAAAGTCTACCTTTCTTTTTCTTTTCTTTTTTCCTCAGAAGACTTCTAGTGGAGAATATTCCCTTGAATTTATTGAAAGATTGTAAGGTACTATATGGGTTTTCTAGAGTTTATAGTAGACAACCTTATACATGAAACTAGATATAACTACATCCTCTCAAGGGAGTCTTTAATACACATCATATGAAAAAAAAAATATAGTAGGCATTAGTTTCTCCATAAAACCTAAAATTCAGTTCTTATTTTATGTTTTAGGGTTAGGTTAGGGCTTACAACAAATTTGCATAAGTTCTCAGTCATAAATAAGCTAGATGTCTTAGTGACTATGCATTTATTTGACCTAAAATTACTCTTGTCACCATACTTGGTCTTGCTAATTTCATGTACAACCTTGTTAGGGCCAGACCTCCTAATACTTAGGATTGATATATACATCTCAATGTTCAAATATACTACAGAAAATCTATTGGTAGGTTAACCCGATAATGCAATATAGATCAAAGCAGAATACTATAACCTACTTCTACTATCAATTTGTGGAAGCTTAAAGATCGAGTTGAACAATATAACCAGAAGAAGAAGAATTAATGCACAATACACATGAAAATACTTTGGGGAAATCCTCAGCTAAAAACCCCACTATCTGTATTTGTTAGGATATTCCGACACATAGGAAATAGTTAAGTATAACTTGGTCTAGTGTAGAGTTAGGTAAAGTGCGTTTCTTTACTATGTACTTTTGTAACTTACAATCCAACGGCCACGATATGTAGTGATCCGACGGTTCATTCTCTCCTTGGTATTACCGACACTTGATCGGTGGCTTAACACCCAATTGGTCCATGATCTCTATTTAAAGAGCATGGAGGATCGTTTGTAGGTTAACTATTCATGAGAGAAGCTTATGTAAAATTTCATTCTTTTAATAATAAATTGCCTGAAGTGGCCGCGTTGGCTCACGTCGTGGACTGTTTCACTCTTTGAGGGTTTTAACCACGTCAAAAATACTGGTGTATTGATCTGTGATCCATTTATGAGTAGTTTCCTTTGGTGTTTTGTCTGAGGAACTTACCCTATAAATTCCTACATGGTATCAGAGCTATTTTAGGGCCGCGTTCATTGGTGACCCAAATCTGAAGTCGGTAGAACTGCATTCAACTCACATTTGCTAGATCTAATGTTTTTGACAACTTTCAGGCCAAAAGGACTACTCTATTGCGTTAGGAGCATCTATTCCAGTGAAGAACCCCTTTCGTTTCATGCGAAAAGGTTTATGGTAGCCCTAGCTATGTCATTTTTAAGATCTGGAGGTATACAACGTTTATTTGCAGTTTCTAATTATTTTCTCTTTGTTTATTATTTCGGTTTATTTGGCTTCTTTTTTTATTACCAGATTTATACCTTTCATTTCTGTGTATGATCTTTGCCCTACAACTCTGTGTGATCTGGGCAAATCAAAAACAGAGAGGAAGGATTTTTCTCATGCGCATGCTCTTTTCCCCTGTGCCTTAGTGTGATCTCGGAAAATCAAAAACATTGAAGAAAATATTTAGTTTCTGAGTAAAGCTAATTTCAAGTCATAAGGTTTGTTTTTTTTTTGTTTTGTAGGGAAAAAGAGCTTTCTCAAGAAAGCACGCAACCCAAAGCTTCAGTGACTAACCCCCCCCCTCCCCCTTCCTCTTTTCCAAAAATTACTAAACTTTTAGTTTAACTCACTTGGTCCAAAGCTAATTTATGAGAGTATAGGTCTTGAGTTCAAGTCTCCTTTTTCTTGAGCTAACTAGATTAAATTTTTAAATAGGGCGGACTTTTTTTTATCATTATCATTCATTTCCACACATTCCCGCACTTCGTTGGTATCTTCATCAACTTTTCTTCAAAAAGCCATAACTTCTTCATCTGGAAGCCGTTTTCAGAGCTGTTGTTTTTAACCAGCCAAATTTTTCAAGATCTTTCCATTGGAACACTTAGTTTTAGTATATATAGCTTCAGTTTCTATTAAAATGCAAAGTCCATGCCAAGTTATTCTTGATAGCCCCAACTACTTCCAATCGTGGTCCTACATTGTGGATTTACTTAGAAGTAAAGGTCTTTACAGAATAGCCACAGGCCAAGAAACCAAACCGAAAGATGAAGATAAGGAAGCTAAATGGGAAAATAGGCAAGATCAGGCACGTGGATTGATAGATATGTCTATTTCTCCAGACCTTAGATTCCATATTGCAGAACTTTATACTCCTGATGAAGCAATGAAACAGATTACTAATGCTTTTGGAATAAAAAATGAACTTAGAGCCCATCAACTCAAAAATGAGTTGCTTACATTGGACCCCAATAATTTTTCTTGCATTGAAGATTTTTTGTCCAAGTTCAAGACCCTTAGACTTCTCTTGGAAGGTGTTAAGGTTAAGAAAGAAGATAGTAACCTTATCTATTCCATTCTTACTAAGTTGGGGCCAACCTACTCTGTGTTTGTTTCCACCTTCCATTCTACAAGAGAAGCCTTCATTTCTCAAGGAAAAGACTACAAGTTCCCTTCCTTTGATTCTTTTTGTGATTCTTTAATAAGAGAACAAGAAAAACTCTTACACCTTGGTCTTCTTAATCTTGGAAACTCTTCTAAGAAAGCGTTAGCTGCCCAGCAGCAACAAAATTCAAAGAATCCTAAGAAGTTGTATCCTAAAAGGAATGGTCCTAAACCAAACAAGGGTCCTAAGCAATTTCAGCCTCAAAATGAAAAATCATTTCACCAGAATGATGAGGCAAATAAAAACAAAGGGAAGAAAACTGATAGACATTGCCACTTTTGTAATCGTGATGGCCACTTAGAATC
>APFE031632150.1:0-37113 GCA_000404065.3 Pinus taeda | reverse complement strand
GGTTGCCCCCTCGAAGAGGCTGAATTCTAAGGTGTTGATCTATCTTTTCTATCTTTTCTTGAGATGGTTTCATAACATTTGGTATAAGAGCTTTGGATTCTAGGGTTTCGCTGCTCCAAACAGGTCATGGTGGAATTCTCGCTATAACGTTTTTTCTGCGACGTTTCAGAAGTAGAAAAAAAACCTGTTTGAGAAGGCACCATGCTAAATCTCAGGTCCAAATTTCAGAGCTTTGTGCACTATATTTGTAGAGATATGATATGAGGAAGTTGGTCCTTTTGAAGAATCCTGAATTACATTCAAAACAGGTGACCTGGGGAAAATCGTCATAACTTTCTTGCTGAGCATCAGATTGAAATTTTGTAAGAAGGTACAGAAAGAGGACGGACCGTAGTTTCTTGCATATAATTGTCAAAGCCAAAGGTCAAAAAAGGGACACGTGGCACGTCGTACAATTTCTCTCTATTGAATTAGTCTATAATCAGTTCACTATGGAAGATTCGGCATAACTCTTCCTTGGAGAATCCAATTTCGATCAGACTGGTGGCATTGGAAAGAAGACGTAGAGGGATACTACAGGTCGCAATTTCAGAACTTAAAGATATGAAAGTACATAGTTATAGTCATTTCAAGATCGTGCTCCTAAAATCAAGAAAAAGCAAGATGAGGAAGTTTGATGGAAAGGATCCGATAAATTGGATACGTCAGATGGAGCACTATTTTGATCTACATGGTGTACCACTGTTACAAAAGGTATGTATTTCATCTTCATATTTAGAACTGGATCAATTTTTATGGTATAAAGGGCTTTGTTCTCGTAAAAGACTTGTTATGTGGTCAATTTTCACGGAGGAAATGATAGCACATTATGAGGATAAAAAGAGCAACACCTTCTTTAGAGCAACACCACAACAATTGGAAAGAGAAAAAGGGCTTTGTGACATAATGGAGAGCAAAATTATGGAAACCAGGAAGCATACCCCTTCACAACTATAAAGATGGAAGTGTTGTTTCTCCTAGCCTTCCACAACCTACAAGGGTTACACCACAACAGTTGGAAGAAAAAAGAGAAAAAGGTCTTTGTTACAATTGTGATAGCAAATGCACTAAAGGTCATAAGTGTGCTGAGAAGGAATTATTTTACATACAATATGAAGAGGAGGAAGAAAAGGATCAAGAAACATCAAAAGAAGAGGATATATGCCAGGACCCGATCCCAAAGAAAGAAGAAATGAATCATACCATATCTTGTAAAGCAATGGCAAGAATTACCACTCCTCAAACTCTCAAGATAGAAGCACATATCAAGAAGAAAAGGGTGCAAGAAGTGAAAGATCACATCGAGAAAGAAGAAATGAATCCAACCATATCTTTTAATTCATTGGTCAATATTACCACTCCTCAAACTATCAATATAGAAGGACATATCAAGAAGAAAATTGTTCAAGAAGTGAAAGATCACATCGAGCTTCAAGAAATTAATTCGACCATATCCTGTAAAGGATTGGAAGAAATTATCACTCCTCAAACTCTAGAGGTAGAAGGACATATCAAGAAGAAAAAGGTTCAAGCAGTGAAAGATCACGTCAAGCATCAATAACAAGTTCTCCAACTTTTAAAGGATAATGCCACTTCAGTGCAAAATCAAATGAAACAACAGGTAGATCAGCATCATTGTGAAACATGTTTTGATGTAGGTGATTGGGTATTCTTACTGCTACATCTCAAGCAAGCTATTTATGAGAAGGAAATCATAGCAATACTACATGCACTTAAAAAATGGCGACCTTACCGAATGGGAAGACTCTTCAAGGATGAGGATGTGGAAGCATTTTTTTGTGCTATTTCTATTATTCAATCAGATTGGATAAATGAAGCAAGGGACGAATGGAAGAAGGACGAAGAAGTATGTCCACTTATTCAAAAGTTGCAAAAGATACCAATTCAAACAATATTGACAGAAATTGAAGAGGAAGGAAAAACCATATTGGAACCTGGAGCAGTCACAGAAGCAAGAACTTGACAGCTATGAAATCAATTCATCAAGTGGAAGAATTTACCCACTGAAGATTCAACATGGGAGGACAATAATTTTAAACAGAAGCATCAAGAACTACTCAAGCGTTGTGGACACCACTTTTTGATAGATAGGGGCATGTTAGGCCCCTATACTACTAGTGTAAGCCCTTATTGTTATTATACAACCCACTTATTATATTGATGTACCCATGTAGTGCCCATAATGTTACTATTGTGCCCCATAGAAGCCCACTATTGTTATTATTGTGCCCTTACATTATTATTGTTATGTAGGCTCTAATTATGTTATGACCCCTTAGACTCCTATATATAGAGAGGAGGACTTTTCATTTGAATCATCGAAGAATTGTCCATTTATGTAATGTAAAGGAGGTTTCACCCTCGAAGAGGATGAATTCTAAGGCGTTGATCTATCTTTTCTATCTTTTCTTGAGTTGGTTTCATAAGAAAATCAATGCACAATACACATGGAAATACTTTGGGGAAAGACTCAGCTAAAAACCCCACTATTTGTATTATCATATAGGTGGAAATACATATGAATTATAAAAGGCCTTAGCTCTCACAATTAGCCATCTCTTAGTGCAATCATCACAGATGATCACAGGAAATCTTGGCTTCTCTCCAGCCTTCCTCTCTGCCCTCCAAGCTCCTATTTCCTTGCATTGTTCCTTGTGGATGCTCTTCACCTCACCAAGTGGAAAACCTCTTGTACCTAGTGGATGATCTCCTCCAAAAGTATGCAATCTTTAAGGATGATGCCTTGACTACCTGCATGAGTTTTCTTTATAAGAAAACACATGCAACTGATAGTACATTGTACTAGTCTTTAATCTCAATTGGGTCTTTCTCATAATACACATGTATGAGTTTCTGATGAGGGAATCTTCAGTTAACAGGAGTACACTAGTTGAGTGCATGCATGCATCACTTGTTTGTTAACTCTGTATTAGTTCCTCAAATAGTTTGGAACTAATTTAACTCGAATTAACTTAGTAAACTGAGTTAACTAATTACAACTCAAATATAACTCAATCTTATCTCCTTAATTTAAGGGATAACTCATGCATGACTTCAGAGAGACTTCTAACTTGAATTTATCCAACTAATTAATTCAAAATGAAATAATTAATTATTTCCAAGTAGTTGTTAAGACTAAATTAGATTTTAATTCACAATTTAATTCAAGGACAAATTGAATTGTGATATTCTTGTTGCCACATTTCAACATATACCTAGCTTGATAAACCCTAGTTTAACTCATTGTTTAAACACTTTTTTTCTTGATGATTACTTGTTTCAAGGGCTGAATATAACATGTTATACTACTACGAATTATCACCTTTTATCTGCGTTTGCAATAACCAATATCTTTTTCTTCTTCTCTAGTGTTTGGGGATCCTCTTGTTTTAATTCATGACTTACCAGGCCTTCCAAATTACCCTAGATCCTCATCCATCCAAACCTAGAAATGGAGTTCAACAATAACCTTGATCTTACCTTGATTATTATATTCTATTGGTTGTAAGTTTGGTACATTCATAGGTTCCCTTAGACTTGAATAGCTCACTTTAGGGACCATATAGGCTACTATCGAAGACCACCATGGGTAGGATCCATCCTTCACTAAAATAAGGAAATTTGTTGCCTCGATGATAGTGGTAACAATCCCTTGTTCTCTGGCCTTATCACCTTCTGAAGGATTTGCACTAAGGTACTAAACCTTCTGATAACAATCTTATTGACCTATTTTGGTCATTTGTGGACATTGACAAAATTGTTTTGTTTCTTTCTACATGTGCAATAGAAAACACTAGTTTGGGATTAAATTCAAAGGAAAAGGTTAGGGTTGGTAATTGGTGTGGGATGAGAAAATCATGAAAGTGAAGAAGCACATAAATTGATTTTGAGTAATTTTGAACTTAAATATAAGGTATTCAAACTCCATTTCAAAATTTTTGGGATCAACCTCTTTCATTGTTAGTTGTTGGTTAATTTTCCATGTATTAATATTACACATTTGTTGGACATAAATGTATTTTGTACTAAAGAAACTATTGGAAATATTAAAGGCCCACCGCCTACTTGTGAATCTGGTTGCATTCAATAACGGTTTCAAAGCATAGTCAAAGGGCCATTGTCAAAAATTCATTTTTCATCTCCATTTTTCGAAAATATAATGGTTCACAGGTCCTTTCCACTTGCTACTGAAAGGATATAAGTACTAAAAGTCCCCAATAATTAACAATCAAGGCAGGCTATAATTACAAGAAGAAAAAATCCATAATAATTAACTAGTCAAGAAAGTGATAAGGATGTAGAAATCAACAATTAAAAATGCCTCAGTATTGGAATTAACCCTCTTTTAACTTAACTTGGAATATCTGAGAATGTATCCTAATTTCTAGAGTCTCTTCCATCCCCATAAGTAACTCCTTATACCTTGGAAAACAAATATTTTTTTCTTTTCAAAATGAATCACACTGAATATTTAACAAGAAATCCCTAATAGTAAATGAAGTGCACATAAAAAGATAGGATTGACACATATAATGTGGAAACCAATATTATTTATACCTTAAAGTGTTTAGAAGTCTTTGGTGGAGAGATAGTGATCTTGAATCTATAATATTAATGTGTTGTATATCACTTAAAACTTGTAGTAGATGAATGATCACCTTGATTGTTGAGTCATGAGCAGAAATTGCCATGAAATAATGAATTGATAATGTATACACTACTATGAAATGGGCAATTCGCATAGCCACCTAAAACCTCACTAGGCTAGGCTAAGGAAACACCTCCTCTTCAATTTTGAAACATACAATCGTGTTGATTATGTTTGCAAACCCATAATTTCGTGTGTAAGATAATGAATACAATGACTCCACGTTTATCAAATCTAGATCATATGGAATCAGAATTCTCCAACCCATATTCCAAATGAAGTTGCCTACCAGTGTAATGAAAGTATACAAGTTATGGTGTTTGAGTGTTTTTTTAAATGTTTAAAATAAAAATTTCTATTACTTATTTGATGATAGAATTTAATAAATATAATGATATTTTGGAAACCCTAACCCCAATATGAAAGCCCCTCCTCATTCAAATGACCCCCAAATTATGATTTTTGGTGTAAAGATAAAACCATTAAACACAGAGGAAATGCTTCAACACATTAATGTAATAAATGAGGGCTTACTAAAGGCACCACAAACTACTAGAAAACATCCTCTACCCATTCAAACACCTCAATGCACAAGAAGAACCCAAACAAATTCTATGATGGAAATTAAGGACTCTCATAGTCACTTAGAAAAAAAAAGATATGGAAAGCATGGAGAAAGCTATCCATAGATGAAGAAAAAAATGTCCAAAGAATATTAGGAAGAAGAGTTCAAAGGTTACATCTGTGACTCTATGTACTTGATAACTCATGAAACAAAGATATTTAACTTGTATGAGTTGTATTGTATGAATACAATATTCAATACCTAGGTGGTGGTGGAGAAAGGTAGCCAGTGCCAATTTGTTTTGCATAAATTAAGTGTGATGGAGAAAAAATTTGATGTTTTTTGAGTAGATTTCAACAACGAGATTACAATACACAATGATACAAAAAAAATAAAACAATACACTGGAGGAAAAAGACCATGTCCTAAATTCCAAAGGGTCTCCATTTTATGATGGATGAGCAAACAAAAGTATAAATATCAATAATCATGACAAACATGGAGCCTGTTGAAGCGTGTAACTTATGTGTAGTGTCACCATGCATGAATGAGAGAAATTGACCATTTCATTAATCTAGAACCAAGGCTTTGAGGATCAGGTTCAAGTTTTATATTAGCTAAGAAGACATTTTGTTTACATCCACAATCATTCGCTATAATGTGGACTTGTTGGAGTACTTACTAGACACTGTAAATTGTGTTATGCATAGAAGAAGAGTTGTTTATCTAGTGACAGAGTTTACAAGACTACATATTTTCTCCAATCTCCATGTGGATGTCAAGTTAGGTAGAGATCTTGACAATTGGTTCTCCTCCACCCATTACTATGCTATTGAAACATGAAGTGCCATAATAACCTATTATTTATGGTTATAGCCTCATGTATATTGAAGGGAAGAAGGAAATGAACGTGGTGATTTTATATATAACTATTGTCATATAAAAAATAAGAAGAAGGATGCATCATAGTTCATAGGTGAGTTATCATTCTGTTTTATAGGTTGAATTTGTGTGTTGATTGAGGAAGGCCATTGACAATTGCGTTATGGGTTGGCTTACAATCTTCCATGTGAAAATGGCATAGAATATCACATGCATACTTGGACTGTGAAAGGGAAATACCTTCCTTGGATTGCAAGACTTGAAGACGAAGAAAATAATGTAAGTGTCCTAAGTCTATCATTTCAAACTTCTTTTAAAGGCTAGACTTCACATGGTTTATAAGTTTTGGATCACTACCAGTAACGATAAGATCATCAACATAAAGAACAAGAATGATAAGGGACTTGCCTAATTTCTTGGTGTAGATAGTATTGTAAGAATGACACCTAGAAAAATCAGCTTAAAAAAAAAGCTATCCATTTTGGCATACCAAGCCCGAGGGGCTTGCATGAGACCATATCTTAAGCCGACATACAAGGCCGGAGTCTATTTGTATAAAGCCAGTAGGTTGTTCCATATAGATTTCTTCATGCAAGTCCCCATACAAGAAGGCCGATCTAAAATCCATCTGATGGACTTCCTATCTGAAAGAGGAAGCAAGGGAAAGAACAAGGCAGATAGAGTTCATTTTGGCAACACGAAAGAAGATTTTAGTATAGTCAATGACTTCAACTTGTGAAAAACCCTTAGCAACAGGACAAGGTTTATGTTTATCAACTTTTCCATCTGGTCCATACTTGGTTCTGTAAACCCATTTGCTTCTAACAAGTTTTTGTCCCTTTGGAAGAGGAACAAGGTCCCATGTATCATTTGCCAATAATGAACAATATTATTCATTCATAGTTGCATCCCAATCTGGATGGCCGGAAGCTTCTACAAAGGTGTTAGGATCATAATTAATTGAAGATTGAGCCAGTAAAGAAGAGGCTCTATTGAACTAAGAACGTGTCCATCGCTAATCTGTAGGGTCGCTGGCAAGAGCACCTGCTGCATCCCGAGTAGCACAGACCCATTTTGGAAGGTAAGGAGCTGAAGGAGGATCCTGAGAAGGTGGGGAGGATTTTCATCCTCGTTGTCATCATCTGAAGAAGAAATATTTTCAGAAGTAGAAGGGATAGAGAGAGGTGACACATCCGCCGAACTAGGCTCGTAGGCCGATATATTTTCAGCAAACTTTACATTTCTTCTAAAGATAACATTTTTGGACTTAAGTGGAATAAGTCTATATCCTTTGACATCTTCAGAATATCCAACAAAAATACTTTTTTCACTCTTAGGTTCTAAAGCTTTATGTTTGTCATATGGAATATAGGCTCATGCTTCACTTCCAAAAACACGAAAGTGACTTACATCTTGTTTAAGAACCGAAAAAAAACCATCTCACTGAATGTAAATGTGCATCCTCTTTTTAAAAAAAAATCTCATTTTCAAAATTTAAAAAAAAAAGGTTCGAAAAAAATATAACACCATTACAAACTTAATCTCAAATCATTTGATTTTTTGACCATTTTTTTTTTTAAATAAAGCAGCCCTTTTTAACAATTTCAAGTTTTTTGGTTTAAAAAAAAATCATTTTTTAGTCGACTCCTGTCCTTTCAAGTGAAAGTCCCTTCAATATTTTTAAATAAAACATTTTTAAACTAACTTTAAAGAACCCTTTAAACATAACCCTTTTGAAAAATCTTTTAAACAAACAAAGGCTTCGAGTATTCTTAAAGGCTCACGTTAAAGCTTTTTAAAGTTTAAAAAGCATGAAACTTATTACGCAGCTTTCAACGGATTCAGCCTCCGACTTCGTGGATAGCCAAACAGATACTTGATTTCAACGCACCTCTCGAATGTGTATGGCTGCATTGAGCTGCATTTTTTTTTCACTTTCGTAAGTCGGAGTGGATAAACGCACTTGCTCCTTGGGCATCTGAGCATGGGTGCGTTGGGCACAATTTAAAAAAAATAAAAATTCACTTGGCTTTAATGATCGGTTTTGTTCTCTTCACAAGATTTTTTCATATAACTAGTTTCTTCAAAACAATAGAGGTTTTTTGTTTTTTTCGACTTTTTGGTTTTTGCCGTTCTCTCGAGTTTTATGCGACCTGAATTTATGATACCATGACAAAAAATGAATATGAAAAAGTGGAGCAGAAATTGCTCTTCTCAATATTCAAAATAGTTAAATGGAATACATAGAAAACATCAATAAAAAATCACTTGAGTGAAACTTGACTAAACTAAAGTAAAACTGAACTGACTGTGACACCTAGCAAACAGGAGAATCAAGTGCGATGACAGCTAACAAACTATGAGATTAATATCTCAACAATTTTGAATGGGTTTCAAATCAAAACCAAAAACTCCAAAACTCATTATGAGTTATAGAAAGGAAGACCAACAAATGTTAAACATTTCAAGGTGTTATCAAGTCATTGTTACATAAAGAAGAACAGAAAAAAATTGAAAAATTTAAATTCAAAACATATGAGGGTAGCTTTCTAGGATATGCCTATTAAAGCAAGGGTGATAGATGCTATAACAAGAGAATTCAACAGGTCTTAAAAAGTACTGATGTAGAATTAAATCAATCACTCTTGCATAATGGAGTTCTTCCACTAACTCAACCTAACCTATATATATTTAAAGAATCCCCACTGGAAGAACAAGAAGATGAAGAGTTTGAAGAAGTTAAGAGAGAAGAGCATGAACCTATGCAAGCACAAACTCCATCTAGGTATGTAAAAAATAATCACCATGATGATCAGATTTTGGGTAATAAATATTCAAGTATCCAAACTAGAAGAAAGTTGAAAATGCATCATCTCAAGAAAACATAACATTTTTGTCCTTAATGGAGCCATAATATTTTTCTCAAGCTAGCAAAGATGACCACTCGGTCTAGGCCCTGAATGAAGAATTGAACCTGATTGAGAAGAATCAAACTTAGGAATATGTCTAAAGATGAATGTACCAAAATGTAATTGGAACCAAGTGGATATACAGGAATAAACTCTCGATGTGCATGGATAGGTAGTAAGAAATAAACCGAGAGTTGTGTGCAAAGGTTATGCCTAATTGGAAGGCATTGAATTTGGTTAAACATTTGTTGTTGTGGTTTGTCTAGAGAAAATTAGAATATTCTTGGTTTTTGCATGCTTCGAAGGGTTAAAAGTATGTCAAATGGATGTAATGTAGAACAACCAAAAAAATTTCATTTAACAAAAAACAAATATTTTATATGTAAACTAAAAAAATCACTGTATGGTTTAAATCATACTCATAGAGTATGGTATTCTAGGTTGGATGCTTAATTCTAAATGAAATATCTTTTTTTCTTGGTCTACAAATCAATGAAAGTCAAGGATCTTCATATCATAAACTAAATGTCTTAAAGAAATCTTGAATAAGTTTGGAATGCAAAATTATGTCCCAATAAGCACTCTTATAGTTACAAGATGATTTTGACTACTTGAAATTAGATATGTTTAATATATAAGTAATTATAATCAATTTGAAATCATTAATGTTTAATATATAAATAATTATAATCAAATTATTAAATATTGAAATTTTTAAAACTAATTTTAATAAAATAAATTTAAAGATAGTCAAATAAGATTAATCATAATAAATAAAGGTTGATAAAAATAATTAAATGTAATCCATACTAACAAGATTCAATTATAGTTTACCACAATTCATGATAATCTAGGAAAGTAAACTCATGTGTTGTAGCAAATTATAATCAATGGAATTCAATGACTGCTCATTATCTTTAGTGATAATAAAATTTAGTTAACAAAAATTAATACTTAATAATAGTTAATTATAATGAAAGATAACCACAATCAAGCATAATTAACCATATTAGATCAAAATGAAGTAAAATCAAATAACTTTAACCATAAGTCGAACATAGCAAACCTTAATAAATTAGATAAAACCATATTTAAGTATAGACAATTATAGATAATGATGTCATACATTTTCAATATTACTGGAATATAACAAACAATGGTTAACTATGTTAGGCTCTAAATCTTATATCTTTTTTGTCTTTTCAAAGGTGTATTTTTAGGTTAAGTCGGCTAGAAATTTGGTATAGATTTATAGGAATCAAAAGTTTGATGAATGCAATCTAATTAATCTAAGTATTACATATATTTTTTAGGGTGTTGAATTCATCTAGACATTCGAAAGCACATTTTAAATAACATAAAGCTACAATTTCAATAAAAAGAAATATTCCTAGAGTTTAAAAAAGAAGAAGCAAAACATAGAAAAAATAGGCTTTGTGGTTAACCTTTTATATATAAGTATTTTAGGATGGTTTATTGTACTACATAATACAAACTATTATTTGTTAAATGTTTTCAACATGGTCAATTATAGCTAAACTTCATTAACTATAGTAAACCAAAACATGTCAAATTCAATATGGGTAACCATTACCAATTATAACTAAAAAATGTTAACCATACTCAATAAAGTCAATACCAACTAACCATGACAAACTATAGTGAAAAATGATGAATCAAATTAAAGCATCAATTACAATCATAATTATTGTTATTTATTACTATTGAATTTGACTCATCTCAAACTATATCATTATTATTAATATATTAAAAATAACATTATTATAACCACTTACTAAGCAAGATTGTGATTTGTTGTTGTTTAAAATTTATTCTTGAATGTATAATTGAATTCAACACTCTCAAAAGCCCCTAGGACACTCTAATTTTGGTTAAAAATTCACAAGAAAAAATGCCAAAAAATATTATTTCATTTATAAATTAAAACAATTAATTCCATTAATTTCATTAATTTATTTAATTAATGGTATTTTACAGTGATATCTCAATCAACTCATCATATTATTATAAGGTGTTGTCCAAAATTTCTTCCTAAAGTGATTTTTTTTGTGAGAGTCTGTGATCTTTTTCTCAAAAAATCTGATCATAGAAATATTTGAATAGTTGTTTTTGGTGGAAATGAATTAAACACTCTCAAAAATTTAATGGATACCCAAAATCATCTAATTTAACAGTGGTAATTTAGATTTCCCAAAATTTAAATTACACTAACGAAAATCATACCAAAATTTCTACTATTTTATAACTTCGTTAACTGATATCAATGCCCCATATATATTCACTTCAGAGGAGGTTAATATATGTTATTAAACAACACGATTGTATAACTTTTGTAATACATCTAGCACATTTGATGTATAACTAATAATATCATATTAATATTATATCATCAACCATGGGTTGAAAACATCTGAAGTCAACCCAACATTGTTTCCATATGATTTTGGAATCAATAAAATAGATGAAAGTGAAAGTGTGTCATGTTCTCCGAGTTTCCAATTTTGTACCAATAAAATAAGGGCCAATGAAGGCGTGGTAATAGATGAAAGTGAAAATGTGTCATGTTCTCCGAGTTTCCAATTTTGTATCAATAAAATAGGGCCCAATGAAGGCGTGTTCTGCCCGTTTATTTATTTCACCTGTGGCTTTCATGTTTTACTCTGTAATTTGAGAAAGCGTCCCGTCCTCGTTTGCTTATTAAAGGAGAAAAATCCTCAAACGACTATACTTTTGTTGCGTCTCAACAAAAACCCTAGACTCGATATTTTATTGGTGGCTAACCATGCATATAACTAATTAAATAAAATATTGTGTACACTTGACCTCATTACATTTATTATATACATATATATAATTTTTAATCTGTCGCGATAGTTTAATGAGGTAGTGTAATTGGTATCAGCAATTAAGCGTAAAATGTCTTCTTAACATTAAATCAAAGTTATTTTCAAATTTAAAAATAAAATAGTTGAAAATTTAAAAAAACCAATCAGTGAGGGTAAGTTTTATTTATCATGTTATCTATCTACAAATGCCCCCGATAATATATGCCTCAACTAAATCTAAACAAATACATTATCCATTTCGATATAACGATGGGCTGTATACTGCTTCAGGCATTTATGAATCAATAACTTGGTAAATAAGGTTGCCATTAGTGAGGGCGTAAATAACCTAGAAACCGTTAAGGTAAATAACCTAGAAACCGTTAAGGTTGCCATCTGTTAAGATTAGGCATTAACATAAATCGCATATGAACAGTATTAGTTCGTTCCCTTACTACATATTATTCAACTTAACCAAAAAGACTTCACAGCTCTACGTCTTTATAGTCTATGCACCTCGAAGAATTTGATTCCTATAGTGACTTGATTCATAGTGATTTCAAATATATCTAAACGCGTAAAACATTGATGGAATATAACCACTGATTATTTGCCCCTGCTGCTCCCTATGAAGCAGAATGGTCAAAGGCCAGGAGGGTTGTCGTGTCCTATTCCTGGACTATGACCCATTGGTTGAAAAACCATATCTCTCTCTTTCTTCTTTACCGTATTTTTCTCGTACGGAGGACGTTTTGCCCTCCTAATTCCACGACGAGCTCCCGCCAAGCTGTTCTCGCCAACAACTTCTTTGCCCGGAAGAACGCGGCCGTTTCCCTTGGGGCTCGTACTGACGAGACTACGGTGATTTCTCACTGCAGCGTTATATGACTGGATCAACCGAGCTTCGGTTAATGGAAAGCCATCGACCAGAAGCCAAAAAAGAAGTATAACAGCAACCGTTCTGGCCTGCATTTTCGCTCCAGTACCCAGAATTGGCCACCTTACAAGAAATCAAAATCCAGCCCCTTAGAGCTCCCGTATATGAGGACGAATGCTATTGCGTTGAATTGGCTAAGCTCTTAACAGTCCTATATATAGATGTTCAGGCTGGAGATTTATATTAACATTATATTCATAAATGATTTGGAAAACACCCTGCCACGTTGAACTGTATAAGAGCAATGTGTTTAGCGTTACACACTTCTTAATAATGACATGATCTATTTGACATACCAGATTCCCTGTTCATTCGTAAATTTCTATTCCGAACTTTAATATAATATAGTAAACTGTTTTGTAATATTCTTCCTCGAAAAAGTCCAGTTAAGTACATTTATAACAACATGGTAGTTGGAATCTCTCCTGACAAAGGCTGAAACTGCAAGTACTATTTGAAGGATCTTTATTTCCAAGGTAACATGGTACCAACTAGAATAGTTTTAGCTATTCCCTTTAGAAGCTTTTATCTTCTGCACTTTTTTGTTTTCTCTGCCAACTGGGTGCGTTCACAACCGTCTATGGCTACAGAACAGTTGACCATGCCAACATTTTTTTTCTCATTGTTGAATATCCAGTGGAAGCAGTTTGCGGTTGGGTTCAATGCATTCATTGCTCACTCAGCTCAGGCGTGATTGGTCTGAAAGATTCCTTTTGTTCTCCAGGCCAGCCAGATTCTAAAGTTGTTAATATTTGAAATTTTCAATTATTCATGTCGGGATCGTTCTTAATATTTGAAATGTTATTCAATTATTCATGATCGAATCGCTCTTAAAGCTTGGGTGCAGGTGGGCACGAGTTTATTTATAGTATTTTATTTCTCCCATCGAAGCCAGGCCGCTTTGAGAAAGCATTTATCATCTAGGGAACTCTTGTCATGTTGTTGCTTTATATAATTTACTGACATCTCCGAGAAATCTCTCCACAACTTTGTTCAAGCATGTTTATAAGATTCACATACGAATTTGGTGGACAGTCATAAACTGTATAGTTTACGTTTGAGCATTATATTATGCAAGTTTGAATAGGTATTATCAAGTTCTGTTTCTCTATATCTTTTAAATTTAAAGCATTAAAAGTGTATTGGAGTCCATAGTGGTGTGGTTTATTTTTTAGATACGGCTAGCAGAAGGAAGTATTAAACAATATATGTTATATTAAATATAGAGGGCATAAATTAAACTTTTATATAACTTGGAACCAAAATCTCATCATTAAATGAGCATTTATGATGGCCTGTCTGTTACTTATTCTAAATCGTCTATTCTATGAAGTCACGCATTCTATAGTGAAGTCCATAAAGCATTAAATGAGCGTTCTGTACTCGAGTCTAAATTTCATTGGAACTGATAGGAATTGCAAATTTAAGTTATTATTTTTTAATTTTTAAATGGATTTAATATGTATTAAAATGGTATCTTTGATTTGTTATTTTTGTGTAATTTTATTAATTTTAAAGTTTAATTAAATTTTATTAATTTTAAAGTTTAATTAAAATTTGTTTGAATTATATTTTTGAGTTGTTAAGTTGATATTGAATTTATTTATACATTGAAAAATATTATTTAAATAAGAAAAGATTATCATTTCACTTATAATTACACCATTCTATTTTAATGAAAGACAAAATTATATATAATTTAAATAATAAAAAATTATCATTTTACTCATAATTACACCTGTATTTTAATGAAAAAAATTAACAAAAATTCAAATTAGGTCTATTCTCTAACATTGTAGTCATATAGCCCACTGGGCTTTGGATTGACAGTGAATGGGTGGGCTGTTAAGACACTCCTTGCCATAGGTCACTGGTTCAAATCCCCGTGGGTACTTAGGTTAGTTACCTTGCGATAGGTCACTGGTTCAAATTCCAGTGGGTACTTAGGTTAGTTACCTTGCGATAAGTCACTTGTTCAAATTCCAGTGGGTACTTAAGTTAGTCTTAACGTAGAAAAAAAAAACATTGTTGTCATAATGTTATATTTATTTTAATTTTGTCAATTAAGTTTCACTCTCCTTGCTCATGAATATTGTTGGCCTCTCCACCCACATTAAAGTGTCAAGGTGAGATTTGATGTGATTCAAGAGCATTTTACGGAAGCTATTTTTTATTAGACCTAAGGAAATCTCCGGAAAAATATTTCTCCTCAATATAATTTGTGTAAAATTAGGCAATTTCATGTAACTTCAAGTGTCCATAATCTAGAAATATCTTGGTCAATTGGTTGATACTTTGTTTTAGTGAGATGGTATTATGACCAAGTGGACCTTCGTGAAAGTCACAAGTGCCATGTTGAAGTGTTAGTAGTTTGGGACCGATGTTCATTTTAGCTTTGTTCTATTTAGATATTTTTTAGTGAGTAGAAAGATATGCATCCATGTACAATTTGAGTTCTTAGGGTATAGGGAAGATTAGAGAAAAAAGAACTAGATAGCAAAGCTCAAGAAACTTAGGGAGAAGTAGTTTAAAGAGCACAAGATCCCTGTAGTTTAACTATGAAGGGTATACTATATTCCTTTCTAAATACATAGAATCTAATTTTCTTTTTAGTTATTCCCTTTGTAAGGTGGGCGAGTGTCTTTGTGTGTGCACACTCCTAAATTTAAATGAGAGGGAAAAGAACTATGCAATGAGGCTAGATATCAGTTAAGAGTTCAAAGTACCGAATTGAAATATGAGCGAAGTGTGACGAGCATTAAACCCATATATTTCAGGGTAAATTTGGGATTCATAATAAATTTGAGCACTGAACTATCTTTGGCTCAAACCCATGGGAGGCCAAATGAATCGACGTAAGCTCGAATACGTATGAACAAACAATGATCCATAGAGAACAAATCTCATCAAGAGCATATTTGAAGTTCGTTAAGGTTGCCATCTGTTAAGGTTAGGCATTAACATAAATCGCATATGAACAGTATTAGTTCGTTCCCTTACTGGCAATTCGGTGAAGATACTGAGGAAGAACTGAAACTAAACTGGTATAATCAAAGTTTATACCGAATGATGTTAAAGCATGTTAACAGCTTTGAATTTTTTCTTTCAGAACTATACAGGTGACATATATAGACGAGTTTATTCAACTTAATCTACCGATCATGTATTTGGAAGTATCAAGTTTGTAAGCAAAAAATCTATACTAAAACTTCACACTAAAACTCTGCATCTTTATAGACTATGCACTAATTCGATTCGTGTAATGACTTGATTCATAGTGATTTTATATATATCTAAACGCGTACATGTATATTCTAGAAAACATTGATGGAATATAACCATTGAGTATTTACCCCTGCTATCCCTATGAAACACCCCTGCTATCCCTATGAAACACAAAGACTTGATTGATAACCATTGATTATTTAGCCCTGCTGATCCCTATGAAACATAATTGTCAACATTCAGACTTGATTGATAACCATTGATTATTTAGCCTTGCTGATCCCTATGAAACATAATTGTGAATCTTCAGGAGCAGTGATCAAATTTCAAGGGCTCGTTTTAATTTTATTTGGAAGGGCATATATTTATCTAACTTTTCAAAGATGGGAAGTTAAAAAAAATAAAATTGTACTTTCATTAACAAGTGTATAATAAATAATTTTTTTTATAAAAAATGCCAAAATAAAATGGTGTCTTAAATCTTTAAAATTTAAAATGTGGCTACATTAAAACACTATAAAATCTCAATAGAACTTGGTGAATAGGCAAACATTTTTCTCAAATTCTATTAAAAAAATGTAAACATATGTTTTTCCTATTCATTAGATAATCTTCAAAAGCATTTGAATTTGCATCATTGAAAATATAAAACTATTTGCACAATGGAAAAGGTTGTTTTAGTTTCCATTCGTTTCTAATTTATACTGTCTATTTTGTTTAAGCTTGAAGCAATTTAAAGCAAACCAAAGAAAAAAATATATACCTTCAACAACCAAAGGGATTGAACTTTTCTCTTAACATTGCTAACACTATCAATAGACTTTTATCTCCATTAAAAACTTGAAGCTCTCTAGATTCAAAAATTTACGTAATTAATAAGAAAGCTTTCTATATCTAATAGGGAAATATTGTAATATGTAATACACATCTAAAATGTTGTTGTTGTATGGCTTGTCGGTAGTTTTTTTCTTCTTTGAAAATGATTTTCAAATTTGGTCCTTACAATCAATTCAATCTTGGTTGATGTCTTATTTTAATAATGCGGTTTCTTTTTGTTGATGTTTTTTTTCTAATAATGTGGTTTATTTTTGTTAACAATGTCGTTTACTATTTTTGTGATTTCAACATCTCCTTAAAGACCCTTTATAGCTTCAGCTACATGGATAGCCACATGCACTCCGTATTTCCTAGACTCTGAATGGAGAGAATAAAGCGGGACACACAATAGTAGTTGTATGGATAGCTATTGGCATCCTATATCTTTTGGGAAGACGAAGAGAGGAAAAATAAAATTAAGTTGTAACCTTGTAGGAAGACCAATTTTCAGTTGTATGGTTATTAATAGAGTCACGGAGTTTCATTTTAACACTTGAGAGTTCTCCCTAGTTCAAAACTCTACATAATTTTATGGGAAGAGAACTTATTATTTCTCTTTTATTTTTTATTTTTTTTATAGTATTAATTTGTATGCTTTCAAAAACTACAGAGTTAATAAAGAAAAATGATTTTAAGATAATATAAGAAATACGGGGTTTTAAATAAAGCTTGATTTTATAAATGCTATGCTTAATAGTAAACTTGATTACAGTAAGTTCAAATGGAAGCAATGCTAGGCTTTTGTAAGAATTCTGTTTTTCAATCACGAAATCATCTAAAAATAGAAAAGAGATGGAAGTAGTTATTTATGATAGTATAAAAAACATTCTTGAATCACTAAGCTTAGTTACCACCATCTAACGGGGTAATTTCATAATTGAATAATCTTGTTTGAATGGTTGGTTGACAAGAAAGAAAAAAAAAATTGCAAATTAGAAAAGAAAATGAAATACAACAGAAAATGTCTATAGTTATGATGTAAAAATGTCAATACTATCACTTTAATCTATTTTTAAGCTCGATAAAGTTACATCTTTAACTAATCTATTTCATTTATTACTATAAAATGAAAATTTATTCATTTATACCCTCTAGTGCCTTTGATCGTGGAGAAGTAGAAAGTACATTCTCTATCCACAACTTGGCCAACCTGAGGCTTGGTACTTTAGGAATGATATTTTGTCCAAGGGGATGTTTTCGGGTTTTATGTCATAGTGAAGAACCTAGTGCAGGCATTCCTTGTGCAAGTACCGGATGCCTCTAGTCATGCCTAATGTATCAAGTATATGGTAGTAGTTATTTACAAGATGAAGAAAAAAAATTGTGAATCAGTAATCGTAGTTATCACTATCTAATGGGGTAATCTCATATTTGAACAATCTTGTGTTAATGGTGGGTTTAGAAGGAAAATGGAGATACCACAAAAACTTTATGTGGTTATGATGTAAAAATATCAACACTATCACTTTAATCTATTTTTAAGCACTGGACAAGTATGAAAAATATCGTTTCAAATGATGAACTGGCCATTGATTGGAACCGTAAAATCGCTTTCCTTTATCGACAATACCTTCATAAGCTTCAGATTGGGACTGTGAAATCGCTTTCCTTTATGGACACTAGCTTCATAAGTTTCATAACTCCCCTTCCAATCCCATGGAAAAATGAATATATGAAAAATTAGGAAGTGAAATACTTCAATGGATTGATTTTTGAGAGTTGAGAAAGCCAACTGTAACTACAAGAAAAATTAAATATGAGACACAAATCCACATCGGACCTTTAGGCTGAGTAGAAGGATTAAGAGATCATGTTTGATAAAGAGTGTAACCTCGATGGTTCTCATTCCACAACAATTTCATCGTTTCCTCCTCTAGAAGCGAAAAAATCCACAGAAATCTTCATCGATGCCATGATGGAGAATATAAAAAAATCTAGAGTCCACACATGACAATATACAGATCAATCAACCATTCCATACATAATAATTTTAATCAGTTCTCCCTAAATCATTGAACTAAATGAAAAGCGAGGGAAATGAAAGTTGAAAATTAAAACTGAGAGTTAAAAATACTTTGCAAACTTGTGTTGAGATAAAGTTGCACAATCAATAATATATTCTATTAATTAATGAATGAGGAAATTACAAGATATTTATACAATCAATAGTCTCAAGATAGGAATGCTATCTTAGACTTACAGTGGTGTGGTTGAGAGATTCTGTCAACCACACACTAAAATAGGACAAACTAATACCCTATTATATAGGAGCAAACTCCTCAAATTAGGAAATTACAACCATAGACAAGTAGGAATTAACTATTTCCAACTCCCCCCCTTAATGACTACTTGTCATGATAGTCAAATCCACCACCATCAGGGGAATTGCATGTACAGAACCTCCAAAAAACACAGTCTGTCGCCCTTGGACAGATCCACAATCTTCTCTGATCCCGCGGATCCTCTTCAAGGTGAATTGGCGTGATCCTGAATGAAAAACTCGCGCCCATTAGCGCGATTAATGGCCTAACAGACGCACAAGTTGGCCTTCCTGGCGCTGCCGTGAGTGTGAAAAATGCGCCAATCCACTTCTACTTAGAAAAGATCATCTGAGTCCGAGCCAGGTGTTACTGCAGTCCACCTGCTCCTACGAGCACAAAGCTCCTGTGTACACATAGCCACAAAGGCAATCTGCCACCACCGGGCAAATCCGATTTACCACCACCGGGAAAATCTGTCGACTTCATCTGCCTCCACCGAGCGGATCACAGAGCTCTGATTCGCCACCACCAGGCAGGTCCGATCATGGAACCTTAATTCACCACCACTGGGCAGATCCGATCTGCTACCACCGAGCTGATCAAGGATCTCAATTTGCCACCACCGGGCAACTCTTGTAGCCACTAAGGCTCTATAGATGGTTTCTGGTTCACCACCAACCGTCACATTACAGTGACAAAATATGGTTTCAGGCTGACCACAAACCATTACAAAGTGGTTTTGAGATCACCACGAACTTTCAAATGCCTTTACAAGGCTTACATTCAATATTTGGACTTTGGGGTACATATAATGACTATTACAATATACTAGGGAGTATATTCCACAAACCACACTAAAACAAAAAATATACTTTGTTGTCCACCATAAAGATTGTCGCTACTTCATTACCTCATCTATGAGAGGTCTACTGATAAAGAAAGCAGAACATAGACACTCACAGCCCCACGAAGAGAACACAATTTTCCCTTCAAGAACAGTTTTCAAGCATACTGCCTTATGCTTGCTAACAACCTGCAACATTATCTCGATCATCCTCCAATCTTTGATGTAACTGTCATGTCTTCTCATATCTGGTAATAAATCATTCCTGCAAATAGATTTGTCTATTGTTGGAATGGCAAATTCCAACATAGATTTACACTAGTGACACTAGTTTTCCAAGCTAAATGTCACAACAAATAAATTAATTCTTTCAACTAGATTTACATTACTCAGATGACCATTCTTAAAACAATATACAACATGACATCATGGCAACACTTTTGATCTGCACCAAACATTTTACCCATGCTGCTTTGTCACCCAGCAACTCTTGTTGACTTCCCAATGCAGAGTAACAGAACTGTGAACACGCTTACTCAGCCAGTCATCAAAGTCAGACTTCCCAGGAGCAGAAATCTGCCACTTTCTAGTAGCCAAATGGATAACCGAAGATGCTGACAATCTAGCCGATAATTAATCACCAGCCTCCATAACATTTCAACAAAAATGGATAATCGAATAAGACAGATATAGAGATATACGATCTGCTTTTGGATTCCCGAAAATATTTTCTTCTGCAAAAATTGAGTGGAGCACCGATTAAACTGCCATCTCAATGACGACTTACGCCTAACATCGATGATGTTTGACATGATTTAAAAATCCTATTGGTTCGATCTAGTAGCCAAAAGCCCCCGCGTAGAACTTGTGTTTTCACAAACTGATGTAAAGTACAGACGAGTTCGGACATGTCGTTCAGGAGTCTTGACATTTGCATACTTTGGATCCAGACGATACTGTGTCTCTTTACCGTCATGATCTTCTGGATCCAATGCCTGTTCACAAGTGCATAGCTTGGAGTAGGAATGCCAAACTTTTGAAGGCGCACATATACCTTTCGATGATCATGGATAAGATGTTGAGGTCCAAGCTCATTCACAAGGAAAGGCTTTCAAAGAGCAGAATAAGCTTCAGCTTTTTCAAGAGGGTAGCCGGTTGAGTAGAAAGTAATCAAGCAATCACAAATTTGCCATTTCGTCATTGGCTCTTCAAGAATGACCTTGTCTCCAAATATTATAATCTCAAATTCACCAAATGCCCTCAACCGATGAAGGATTTGCATCAGGGGAGAAGAAAGAACCTTCTTTTCCATTACGCATACTCCAACTGTGATTCTCGAGGGGGAATCGCCGGCATCCATCCCCATCTTTCGCAATTCCACATATTCAAAACAACAACTTGAATCCTCTGGTGTTTCTGCAGCTGTTGCAGAGGAATGTTACAGTCTGAGCAACCCAGGTAGACGAGACACAGAGTGCAAGAGAAATATTAAGAATCAGATATTAATAAGCATCACCAATGTGCAGAAACACAAAAAAAGGACTGCAAATTGAATTAAACAATGGTGTCCACGACTAAAGATGTCTGCTCATTGGTATTCCCATGTGGCACATCCACCACGTAGGATTCGATCACAATGGACATCCATCGACAACAGATACCATCGCTGTCGACTCGACTCTGCCACCGCAGCTCGCAGCTCTTCCCTCTCACCTCTTAACGATCATTCCTCACAGCACTCTCTCGCAGCTCCCTCACAGCGCCTCACAGCAGTGCCGTTACAGATATCAGATGGAAAAACAAAGTAGTTTATTTCTCTATGCCCAGGAAGGGCCAGGGGCCCTTACGGGCTCTGATGGTCAATGTGAGCGCCAAGAGGACAAACTCTGTATGGAGAGGCGACCATTCTTACTTTTTCTACATCGCATCCTGCCAAAGCAGCTGCCGACCTTTCGACTCTCATAACCTCTGCAGCAGAAGGCCAAGAAGATCCTCAAAGAAAAACACGTTACTAGATCGCTTCAGCTGCACCAACGAACAGGCTCTGTATCTGTTTGGTATCTCACTTCACCTCCACTCAACACCGATCGTTGTGGGATCACGATCCAAGGCTTCTGATCTGATATAGATGGTGGCCTACTCACTAAAGGAGGAATTTGATCAGGCACGCAGGCTCAAGACTCCTCAAAAAATACACGAATCCATCGGAATTCAAGCATGTAAGCTTGCCACTCAACACCTCTGCAAATAGGCACCTCCACGAATCAATGAACATGAACCTCTACAAAGTAATGAACATGCACCTTTGCGTGCAGGGATTCACAACAGCTACGCTGCACCAAGATAAAAGTAGCTTTGCCACACTTTAATTTCGAGGGCACCGTAACAGATCTGCGTTCACCATGTTGCTACGCTGTGTAGATCTTCAACAGTTGAACTATAGGGAGATCCATAGAAAGCTACGAATAAAACACCAAGGCAACACCACTCCTTCATCAACACATAATCACATGATTGAAAACTTGCCACACCGCCCAGGACGCCAGGGGACGCCCTTATGAGATCAAAACCGCGTCATTCCACGAGGCCGAGATGCTCTTTTTCTTCTTCTGCTCCATTCTCCGTTGTGTTTTCTACATTCTCTACTACATAATCCTCTATGGTAGCCTCGGATCCGCTGCCTAGTCCTTCTACTAACAGGCCAAGCTCAGCTTCATGACAGTTGTAATGCAGAATAGATCATAAGCATCGGTAAAGAAACCCATGCCGGAAATTATGATCGACGTTCGTCTCGCCATGATCGATCCTCAAACTGGAATCCCGATCCCTCCCAGCCGAAGAACAACTGGCATGCAAAAGTTCCACACAGGGCCACGCCATTCACTGTTGCCGACATGTTAGGCGGCAACGGTCCGGGCTTGCTAGTCGTTGGATCGTAGTAATAGATTCTCCCCAGCATCACAAGAGCCTTGATATACAGGACTGCGAGTCAACATGGACGTAGCGCAACAATGCAATCTTGATGGATAGACTTAAAAAAAATAAACTTCAAACAAACTCTTTATCTGTTATTTCCCTCAGCCCAAGAGGGCCAAGCCTAGGAGGGTCCAGGCCCTCAGAGGCTCTGATACCAAGATAAAAGTTGCACAATCAATAATATATTCTATTAATTAATGAATGAGGAAATTACAAGATATTTATACAATCAATAGTCTCAAGATAGAAATGCTATCTTAGACTAGGAATTAACTATTTCCAACTTGTTGCACTGTTCATAAAGTTGAGTTTGGAAAGATCAATGCACGCAAGATTCACACGCTCAGAACAATCTACCTCAATCATCGTCAATTCTTTGCGTTTTGTCATTTGTTTCTTCTTAATCTGATACCTTCAAAAGATGCCCTTGGTTCACATATACCAATAGATAGCTACTTCTCAAAGAATGCCAAACTAAACCAATGTTATTAATGAATGCGAACAGAAACCTCAGATTACGATTGCCAATTCTATAAGTTCTGCTATTATGACTCATAGCCTGAGAATGCATGAACAACCTCCATAACGTCCCATTGCATTTTCTTTAGTGTTGCCATAACCTCATACAGACTTTAAAGTATTACATAAGTTCGAGAATTGGAATTTCACAAAATGTCTTAACGACATGCAACCCTTCATACGGAATTTTATAATATTATTTAAAATTTAAAAAAAAATTGTAAAAATCAAAATTTAAATTTTTTTTACTAGTAAATTTCGCTGAGCACTTCTCCGTGGTAGAGGGCTTCGGAGGGGCTGTGATGTGTTCAAATTTGAACAATGGTCAGGATGGTTGTCGTGCCCTATTCCTGGACTATGACCCATTGGAGGAAAAACCATATCTCTCTCTTTCTTCTTTTCCGTATTATGCTCGTACGGAGGGCCTTTTGCCCTCTTACTATTTCCACGACGAGCTCCCGCCAAGCCGTTCTTGCCAACAGCTTCTTTACCCGGAAGAACGCGGCCGTTTCCCTTAGGGTTCGTACTGACGAGACCCCGGTGATTTCTCACTGCAGCGTTATATGACTGGATCAACCGAGCTTCGGTTAATGGAAAGCCATCGACCAGAAACAAAAGAAGAAAGCCATCGACCAGAAACAAAAGAAGAAGTATAACAGCAACAGTTCTGCCCTGCATTTTCGCTCCGGTACCCAGAATTGGCCACCTTACAAGAAATCAAAATCGAGCCCCTTACAAGAAATCAGAATTGGCCACCTTACAAGAAATCAAACTCGAGCCCCTTAGAACTCCCGTATATGAGGACGAATGCTATTGTGTTGAATTGGCTAAGCTCTCAACAGTCCTATATATAGATGTTCAGGCTGGAGATTTACATTGACATTATATTCATAAATGATTCGGAAAACACCCTGTCATGTTGCACTGTATAAGAGCAATGTCTTTAGCGTTACACACTTCTTAATAATGACATGATCTATTTGACATACAAGATTCCCTGTTCATTCGTAAATTTCTATTCCGAACTTTAATATAATATAGTAAACTGTTTTGTAATGTTCTTCCTCGAAAAAGGTCAGTTAGGCACATTTATAACAACATGGTAGTTGGAATCTCTCCTGATAAAGGCTGAAACTGCAAGTACTATTTGAAGGATCTTTATATCGAAGGTAACATGGTACCAACTAGAATAGTTTTAGCTATTCGCTTTAGAAGCTTTTATCTTCTGCACTTTTTTGTTTTCTCTACCAACTGGTTGCGTTCACAGCCGTCGATGGCTACAGAACAGTTGACCATGCAAACAATTCTTTTTTTCCCATTTTTTAATATCCACTGGAAGCTGTTTGCGGTTGGTTTCAATGCATTCATTGCTCACTCGGGTCGGGCGTGATTGGTCTGAATGATTCCTTTTGTTCTCCCAGGCCAACCAGATTCCAAAGTTGTTAATATTTGAAATTTTCAATTATTCAGGTCGGGATCGTTCTTAATATTTGAGATATTATTCAATTATTCATGATCGAATCGCTCTTAAAGCTTGGGTACAGGTGGGCGCGAGTTTATTTATCATGTAGGGAAGTCTTGTCATGTTGTTGCTTTATATAATTTACTGACACAGATATATCTCTCCACAACTTTGTTCAAGCATGTTTATTTTGGCATTATAAGACTCTTATAGGAATTTTGTGGACAGTCATCAACTGTATAGTTTATATTTTCGCATTATAATATATAAGTGTGAATAGGTATTATCAAGTTCTGTTTCTCTATATATGTTATTTTTAAAGCATTAAAAGTGTATCAGAGCCCATACTGGTGTGGTTTATTTTTTCATGTATTAAAGAATATATATTATATTAAATATAGTGTTAATACATTAAACTTCTATATAAGAAAAATCTGAGCATTTATAATGGGCTTTCTTGCACTTTATTCTACGTCGTTTATTCTATAGTGAAGTCCATGCAGCATTAAATGAGCATTCTGTACTCGATTCTAAATCATTCCCTCACGTTATCTTTTGGATTTTTTAATTGATATTGAAATCTCATTGGATTGGATAGGAATTGCAAATTTAAGTTATTATTTTTGAATTAAATAGATTTAACATGTATTAAAAATTGTATATTTGAGTATTTATTAATTTTAAAGTTTGTTTAAAGTTTATTTGAATTATAAAATTTGAGTTGTTCAGTTTGATATTGAATCTATTTACATATTAAAAAAATATAATTTAAATAAGAAAAGATTACCATTTCACAAGTAATTAGACCATTTTATTTTTTAGTGAAAAAACAAAATTATAAAATATATAAATTATGCTTATCCTGTAGTAGTCATATTTTTATGTTTTTGTGTGAATGTATTATTTATTATTTTAATTTTGTTAATTAGGTTTCACTAGCCTTGCTTATGAATGTTGCTAGATTTGACAAGGGAAACTTTGATGTGATGAATGAGCATCCTAGACAACTTATTTTTTATTAGGCCTAAGGGGTGATGAAATATCCAAAGGGAAAGATAATTTCCCCAATACAATTTGTATAAACCCAGGTACTTTCATGTAAATTCAAGTAACCATACTCTAGAAGAATTTGGGCCAGTAGGGTGTTACTCTGTTTTAGTGAGATGGTGTTATGGCCAAGTAGGCCTTAGTGAATAATTTGACCATACTCTAGAAGAATATGGCGAGTAGGTTGTTAGTTTGTTTTAGTGATATGGTATTATGGGCAAGTAGGCCTTCGTGAATAATTTGTTTTAGTAATATGGTATTATTATGGTCAAGTGGGCCTTCGTGAAGGTGACACGTGCCACGTTGAAGTAATAATAGTTTGGGACCAATGTCCAATTTAGCTTTGTTCTATTTTGATATTTTCTAGCTAGTAAGAAGATATATGCATCCATCTCGAGGTAAAGTTCAATAGGGTCTTGGGAAGAGCCAAGCTCAAGAAACTTGGGGAGAGGTAGCTCAATAAGGAGCAAAAGAGCCCTATAGTTCGATAAAGAAGGCTATACTATATTCCTTTGTAAATACCTTTTTGTGAGTTTATAATAGAATCTAGGCTTTTGTCTAGTTATTCCTTCCATAAAGTGCGGGAGTGTCTATTTGTATGCACATTCATGAATTTAGATGAGAGGACAAAGAACTATGTGATGAGGGTTTAGAGGAGCAAATATAAATTTGAGTAGAGCTTAGCGAGCATTAAGCCCATGTATTTCAAGGTTCATCTTGAGTAATTCAAGATTCATAATAAATTTGATATTTGGCTGAAATGCATGGTTGACCAAATGAATCGATGTAAAATCAAATGTGTAAGCACCAACAATGATCCATAGAGAAGAACTTGCATCTAGAGGATATTTGAAGTCTATTGATTTGAGTACATTTAGCTCTCCCATCCCACTTATGGTGCATGGAATCAATCACTAGTGTTGAACAACTTCCTATTAGTTTCTAATGATTTTCCATTAGAGATCAAATTTTTGAAAGGGATTAGAATGACGATTATGGATCCCCTTCTTGCTTGACAAAAATTAAAGGGAACAAAACATGGAGTAGAGGACTTTCTCTTCTCAGTATTACAAATCACTTAAATAAGATTACATTGGAAACATCACTAATAAATGACTCGAGTTAAACTCGACTAACTCAAACTAAACTAGGACACTTGGAGGAACAATTTTGACACCTAACAAGTGGTTCGGATTAGATTCTCCAACACTCCCCCTTAATTACAACCACATAAAATTCAATTAAGATACTTGTTGGTGTATGTCTCAACTAGTTTTACAATTTAAAAATTGACTTAAACTTTTCTTCTTCTCTTTTTCTAGATCCTATAGCCTCTAAATTGTTTCAACTTTTTCTTCTTGTTTTAGGCTTCAAATTTCATATTCTTCATTTGTTTGTGTAGGTCTTCCATTCTTCCAGGTTGTTTAAGCATATCTTGGAATTATTCAAAAAATTACTTGTATGTGGGTTGTTGCCACATATGATCTCTTTTGTAGTGTGCTTTTCATCTTCAATTTACTGCAACATAAGATTATAATATAATTTCATCTCTTCAAGACTCTAACCCCTAAAAATTTTATTTATTTGTTCATCATCCAAGCTATCATCAAAGTTCATTTTTGCAGCTTCTCCGCAAACTTCATCTAAACATGGTGTTGCAAGCCATCCTTCAAGAAAATTTAATTCTTCTTCATAATCGTTCTGTGTACCTGCACATTTGAAATCAATGGTAAGTGTAAAAACATATATAGAATGTCTTTGGTTTTATTCTTTCTGCTGAAAGCTTTTTCCTGTTGTAGTTCTAGTTGTTGCACTTCCAACTCTGATTCTGCATCTATCTCTATTTTCTCTTTCTGGGCTTCCTTCTTTTCCTCTTCCTCTATTTCTATCTCTCTCTCTTCGACTTCTTTACGATCCTAAGATGCCACAAAGAGGTTGTCTTCCACTGTCTCACCAAATAACATCATGTCAATATGATGTTTTCTCTGCATCACTTGGAACCATTCATCATTAGCCAACAATTATTCATCAAAATTCACATCAAGAATATTAAATGTTGGATTCACCATAGCATTGACTGCTCCAATGACAGTGCCATTGTCATCAGCAAGCTCTGTTGCTAGATTCACCAAACTTTCATCAGCAAGCTCCGTTGCTGGAATCATCATATTGTTATCAACAAGATATAGTGACAATGATAGAAATAGAGATAGAAGAAAATCCAAACAAGAAAGCCCACAAAGGCAAAATAGAGACAGATGCAGAAGCAGAGTTGGAAGTGCAACAATTGGAAGCACAACATGAACAAGCTCGTTTATTGGAATTAACATATCTTCATCCACTTGTGATTGTGCACAGTGGGGTTCATGAGCATTTAAGTGATCCTTCTCTCTTACTTCTGTGACTTCTTCATAGACATCATCCACTTGTGGCTGAACACAGTGTGATTTAACAAACCTTTCATCTCAGTCTAGATTTGTTGCTATAGATCCACTTTCATCTTCAACTTCAGTGCTCCACCTTGCATCAAAACTCCTCTCAAGGGTATTCAAGGCCTTCTTGGGTGTCTTGGCTTCTGGAATCGGGTGTACAATTCTATCATCTACAAATTCTTTTATCCATTTCAATGCAAGGACATCCTCTTTCCTCTTCACTTCTAGATATAAAAAAATCTAAAACATCTCCTACTATCGTTTTGACTTTCTCAGCCTCTTGGCTTTTCCCATTTGTTGAGCTGAATACAACTCAAAAAACAAAACAAACTTTAAACATCACACCTGACTACAATAAAAATGTCGCTACTACTTGGCTTCCATAAACCAACGATACTTTCACAAAAAATTATAGTGCCAAAAATTGACTGGAACAATTCCTTTTTTTTAATCTCCTTTTTTAACCCAAAAAAAATGTAGCTCCCCTTTTTCTTTAATTCCCTTGAAAAAAAACTATTTTACACAATATAATCCCCTTTTAAAAACATTACATTATTCCCTTTGTCCAAATGGCGTGGAGCCTATATAAAAGATTATATGGGAAAAACCCTCTTTTAAATAATTTCATAAGCCCTTTTAAAATATCTCATGAGCACTTTTTTAAACCATAAGGCTTTTCAAATCATACAAAGGACAAATTACATGATCCCTCTTGAAACCCTTAAAAAAAAAATTAACTTTTCACCTTGTGCATTCGATTTCCTTTCCACGATGAATGAACCATGGATGAGAATGGAACATGCTTGGCTTGATTTTGCATGATTGTCCTTGGTGTTCAGGATGAAGCTTCGGCTCTAGGCTCATCACTTGTTGGTTGGAATGACGTTGACGCTCTTCTAGACAGAGGGTAGTCTTTCTTTCAAGCCAACGGAAGGAACTGGACATTGCTGCTGCAGTCTTTTATTAAATTATTCAAACTTCCTTCTTGAATTTTCAATGAAATCATTGCCCCAATCCGATGAAATCTTTTACGAAGGAACTAGACGGATTTTTCTCCCTTAACTCTTTGTGGGATGAGAAAAGGTCGTGATAACGCTAACGCTTCTGCTGAATTTTTGGACTGTGTTAATATGCACTGGATTAACCTCTGTAATGCGTTAATGTGGATTCATTTCGATTTAAAAAAAATGTTAGCCTTCTTCTTCAGAACTGGCTCTCTCTCTGCTTCTTCTTGGCAGACTCCTTCAAATTTCTGCTACTCTCTCAAAGAGTCTTACACTCTATCTCTACTTCTTTGCAGCAGGCTTCTTCAAACTTTTGTTGCTATGTTAAAGAGTCTTATGCCTACTTGCATGTTCTTTCTATTTCTCTCTCTTCACTCAAGGTGTTTCTCTCTCAGGGAGTCTTATGCAAAATCACTCATCTCTGCTGCTCTCTAAAAGAGTCTTACACAGTCTAAGCTCTAATACCATGACAAAAATTGAAGGGAAGAAAACGTGGAGCAGAGGACTTTCTCTTCTCAGTCTTACAAATCACTTAAATAAGATTACATTGGAAACATCACTAATAAATGACTGGAGTTAAACTTGACTTAAACTCAACTAACTTAAATTTATCTCGGACACTTGGAGGGACGTTTTTGAAACCTAACAAGTGGTTGGGATGAGATTCTCCAATAGTGCTAACATCCAGGGTCACCCCTACAATCAACGGTGGTCATTGTTTTGCTTCAAATCAATTTCTATAGTCTAATAAACCTATGGAACCTCAACAAAGGACTACGAGTGTGAATGCTCCCTCTTGTGACATCACAAGGGGAGCCCCCCCCATAATTCATATTATTGTCGATATCTTCTGTGACCATATCTGTAGGATCAGGGGCCATGTGGTAGGGACTTACACCATGTTTTTAGAAATCGATTAATGAGAATTAATCATGGTCATTAAATCGAGGCCCACGATGTTAGTGCACCTGGTCACAATGGTAACATGGCACTTTGGGTTAAGCCAAAGTCCCAAAGTGATTGGCCCATGGGTGACGATTGTGTGTCGATTAAGATCAACGTTTTATCACCATTAAAAGGTTCTAAAAAGAGTTATAAACTAGAGGGGTGAGAAAAGTCTAGCTTTGAACTAAGAATCCTATACCGATGTTGTGAAGTGGTATCATAGTGCAACAATGCTCTTTTAGCATTAAATGATAAAGTAGGCGATGAGAGGGAAATTGCCGAAGACCAAGGGATTTATGAAGATAGTTAGTGGAGGAGGGAGCAATATAAAGAACCAAGTGTTGTTTGAAGAGGTTTCCATCCAATTGAAGGCTAGAGGATGATAGTTAGAACACAATATTCTCTCGTGGTGGATTGAGAATTGACTAGAAGAGACAAGCTATAGCCAACAAGAGGGGATATTAAAAAAAGCACAACTTGAGAACAAGAGATAATATAGAGAGAGGAGACCAATGATAGCTAGCTGCAGAGACAGCAGAGAGAGTGACAAAGAAGTTTCAGAAGAATTTTAGGCAAAGAAGCTTGAGCAAGAACGTGGTGGGAGACTGAGACAACAATACCCAAAACAAAACCAATGGATTTGGAGCCAAATTAAAGAAATACCAACAAAGACAAAAATTTGAGAGAGTTTTTGAAGCAAGGAATTCATAAAGTTGAAGATCTCCATATTCGAGAGACTTGCAGGGTGAAAAAAAGTGGTCTTATGTTTTTTTATTTCAATCTAGCAAAAGAGATTGGTGATTGCAGGTAGCAGTAGGAGAAAAAGAAGTTGTGGAATTGAACCCCTGCAATAGAGAGGATATAGAAGGACAAGTTGTTCAAGCTAAGGTTGAAGAGAGCAGGAGGCAGAGGAAGTCCTCAATAAAAGGTAAACAAAACAACTGAATTTCTTGAAAGGTGAGCAAGATGTAACAACTATAGGAGTAGAGGAAGGTTCAGAGGTTCCATAGGAGGTGAACCTATGATGCCAAAAGGCTAAGCCCAAAGGAGAGAAGCTTGGTGAGGTGTCTTATGGAGGCTTGGTTGTAACTCATAGTGAGGATGGAAAAGCCTACGGAGAACGAGAAAGAAATTACCAGTGATGGTTATTTCAATATTTCAAGTGAAAGCCACAAGAGAATGGAGAAAGATACCAAAGTAGATGGCACTAGGAGAAGGAATTTGAGAAATGGAGAGTTTGAAGAAGAGATGAATGAGTGAAAAGAGAGACTCGATGTGATAAGAATTATGGTACAAGAGATGAAGAAGGAATAATAGGTGTCGATGAAATTAGAAGAAGATCCATCGGTCTGTTAGATAGATATACGCTAGGAAGCTAAAAGGAATTTGACGCAGATGTTTAGTGCTCAATTGAGAAACAGAGAACTAATAGTAGCTTTTTATGGAGAGGAGGAATTTCATTATTATGAACAACAATATGGAGAATTCCTTAGAGAAGATGATAGGGAAAATGTTGAGGAGATACTAGTCAAGAGTCTTATGAATTGCATGAAGAGTCTAGATCAGTAAAAGGAGATACTGATATAAGGTGTGATGGCAGAGGCACCAAATATGGTAGAACAAACTTGTAGTTTTAAATATAACAAAGTTTGTGTGAATACAATTATTTTAGATTATGAAGACAAAAAACCATTGAAAAATTCCATGAAGGAAGAAGAGAAAGAATGATTGTCTCTAATAAACAAAGGCAAGAAGACTTTAGAAAATGAAATCAATAGAATCATATTTTTGAGAGATACATATGTGGAATAAATTTTCATATGTTAAGTTAATGGATTTGCCTTTCGAAAATCAAATTTTGTTAATAGGTAGGGAGGAAAGGGGTTTCCTTGAAGACAATAACCAAGTTCTACAAATAAATGTAGAGGATGGAGATTACTCCAACAAGGAATGTAGCGAATGAGATAAGCTCAAGGGTGTATTGAATGAGTGTAAAAGCTTCACTAAAGAGGGGAAAAAGTTAAATTAAGAAAGTTCCAATAGTGGAGGAATTCATATTGTAAGAAACAAAAGGAAATTATGGATGCATATATATATTGTTGAAGCATAAGGAAATTTTCTTGAAAGTCATAGAAGGGAATGAAGGAGCTTTTTTTCAAGACATTGGAGGAGGAAAACTCTTATGAACTATCATACTAGAAGAGAAGGCAACATTGTCTCATAAAGGAGATCAGGGGGAGATCCATAAAACCAAGAAAATTTGGTGATGAAGACAAAGAAAGAGGTTAACAAGCTTTGTGTTTCTAAACTTGACAAATTGTATGCATGACATAAGGATGGATAGATTGTCCAAAAGAAAGAATATGGTGTAGGCTTTTCTTCTCAAACATTTAAGAAAGGAGAAATGAGTTTTTTTCCAAGAACAATCTAAGGAAGCCCCGCTGACAATTAATAAGGACATCCATTACAACAAACAAGAGTAGCCATGTTGAAAGTGAAGAACAACTCTCGAAAGATGTTAAAAAATGGAGAGAAGATGAGGAGGAAAGCCTCATAAAAGGAAAGGGATAACATTCTACTTCAATGTTGTCACCATATCAAAAGGAATTGTAGTTCATAGTCATCTAGTTGGATAGTACTCGGGTTGAAGGAGATTGCATAGAGGATGCATCCAAGAAGTATGAAGAAGTTGAGGTGATTCACACACCTGAGTATTTTGTTGATAAATTTCATTGTGTAAATACTACTTGCAAGATTTTATTTGAAGGAAAACAAGTGTCATCGCAAGAAGATAAAAAGGAAGGAGATGAGACAATTTTGTCTCATAAAAAAAGAAATTTCTAAACCTCTGAATATAGAGTTAAATGCTACAAAAGTGGAATTTTACCTTGTGTGGATGAGAAAAATTTTCAACTAAGAATCTTCCAATAAAAGGTGAATTCATATCAAAGGAAGACATATATAATGTTGAAGAATAAAGAAATTTCCATCGAAACTCAAGGCAAAGGCCAAATTATGTGCTAAAGAAAACAATAGGGATTATTGTAATAAATTAGTTTTATGTGAAAGATGAGAATTTATCTGTCATGGAGTAGCCAGAAAAAAGGTTTTCAAGGTTTTTAAACATCTTTTAGATGTCTAATAATGCAGAATGGAAGTAGCAAGGTCATGGAAATGAAGAAGTGGCAATTGAAGCCATGAAATTTTTGAAAGCATTGGTGCAAAAAGATAGTTTGGTTTAGTAAGGAGATGGGGTGGACATCGAGATTAAGGAATTGAGGATACCAATGAAGCAAGTGCCTAAGAAATGGTATAGTGGAGAATAGGAAGAAACCAACTACAAAACATGGTTGATTGCAAGAGACTACATCAACAAAGCAAGAGGAATGAGAGTAATAATATTACAGATTTTTGAGTATGAATGCCACCAAGGAGAGACAACATGTGGGAAATTGTGGCTATTTGAGAATGATTGTTTCATCTAGGAAAAGTAACAATAATATAATAGATGGGATCCTAGAAATACAAGTACATCTACAATATGGCTAAGAAATAAAGCTAATGATCAATGTCAACATAAAGTTTCCAATACTAGAGATGCAGTAGTCAAATTCACATGACTAGGAGGTCATGGAAATTTTCAACCTAGGGAGTCTGATGCAAAATAATCAACCGTAGGAAACCCATTTTTTTATTAGAAATGGGTCATTAAATATCCAAAAGGAAATAAATTTCCCTCCAATCCAATATGTATAAAATTAGGCAATTTCATGTAAATTCAAGCATTCAGAATATAGAATAATATAGTTTGTTAGGTTGTTAGTTTGTTTTAGTGAGATGGCATTATGGCAAAGTGGGCCTTTGTAAAAGTGACATGTTCGAGGTTGAGGTGTTAGTAGCTTTGGACATATTCTCAATTTAACTTTGTTTTGTTAGAAAATTTTCTTGCTAGTAGTAAAATATACATCCATGTATAATTAGATTTTGATAAGGTCTCTAGGTGATTAGAGAAGAGAAAATAAATTGAGACCAAATATCATGAAACTCAGGGAGAGGTAGCTTGAGAAGGAGCATGAGAGCCTTGTAATTGGACAAAAAAGCTATAATATTGCCATGTAAATACGCCTTTATCAGTTTATAATAGAATACGAGTTTTTGTCCAGGTATTCCATATGTTTAATTCCTTTTCCACATCATGTATTGATTCGTTGTGTAGCGTGGGTGTGTCTTTGTGTGTGCACATTCATGAATTTAGATGAGAGGAAAAAGAGTTGTGCAATTAGTGTAGACCTTGATCATGGGATTAAAGAACCAAATTGAAATTTGAGTGGATCTTAGCACGTGCCAATCATATGTATTTTAGGGTTTATCTTGAGAAACTTAGGAATCATAAAAAATATGAAGATCTATCTTTGGCTCAAACCTATGGGAGTATGAATGAATCAATGTAAGCATGAGTATATATGGACCAACAATGATCCATAGAGAATAACTCACATTAGGACTAAATTCAAATTCCATTAAGTTGAGTACATTTGACCTTGCCATCCTATTTCTGGTGCATGAAATTGATCGCCAGTGTTTCACAAGTTACGATCAATTTATATTAATTTTGTTGTTAGAGGTAAAAGTTTGGAAAGGTAGTAGAATCATGACTTTATAAACCCTTTCTTGCTAGCGTTAGCGGTCAACCTGCCTGCAATCAACGAGAGTCATTGATTCACCTCCAATCACTTTTTTTCATTCAATAAATCACACTAAACATCCCAACCCTCCCCCCGCCCCCCACCAGTTGATGTTGCAAGGGGCCCCTGCAATTCATATCCATATTCAATATTTTTTGTTGATCATAAAACTAGGATCAAAGACCCACATGATGTGGCATTACACCATGTTTTGGGCCATAGACTAATGAGATTTTATCATGATTGTTGAATGGAGGCTAATGTTGGTAGTGCACCCTATCACAATTGTACCATGACACTTCAGGTTAAGCCCCAATCTCCAAATTATTTGCATATGAGTGATGATTATGTGGGAAACAAGATAGGGGTTTTAACGCCATTGTAAGTTTCCAAAAAGTGTTATAAACCAGATGAATGAGAACATTCCAATGTCAGATTGAGAAACCTAGACCAACTCTGTCATGCTGTCATGGCTTCAAGCCTAGTTTTTTAGAGTGAATAGTTCTTTAGTACCTCAAGATATATATTCCTCATATGGAAAATAAATATAATGGTATTTTGCATGTGAAAAAAATATTGGTAAATGTTAATTTTAATTAAATAATAATGTATTTTATTTATTATATTTTTTAACTTGAAACTAGGGAACATGATGATTCTAATCATTTTGTGGTTACGTTGGAGCGAAAATTTCTCTCATGTAGGAATTGGAGGAATACCTTGTTATATAAAAATATTGTCTCCTCACACTGATTTCATAACATATAACCCCTCAATAGGTACATTTTCTATAAGAGGATTTTCTATTTCACACCTATAAACTATATATTTTATAATAAAAGTGATCTAAGATAAGAATTTTATTTATCATCATAGAGGAGGATATTCATAGTCTAAGGAATGAAGGTATTATCCCCTTGTTATGAAACTTTAATTCTAGAACCACATATAATCAAGCCATTCTTGTACGTTATGATTCAAACCCTAGTCCTCTTTGGTTGCATGAGTACCTTGATTTAACTATCACATTTAAAGGAAACTCCTAAGATCTAAAGGGGAATTTAAACTCTATTGTTCTGAAGACCTTATAATTTGAAATATAATTTCAAATGGCATAATTAAGTAGCCAAACTCCACCTAATTTAGTTGTATTTATGGGTTTGGAAGTAATGTCATGGATTATGTGATATTTGGGATGCAACCAAAATGTAAAATATGACCTTTTAAATGACCATTAGCCATCATAGACCTTTAATCTTAGCTCTAAAATTTGTCATGCAAAACAAGGATATGCATGAGAGTTGTGAGAGTCAAATCCACTTACCTTTTTATAAGACAGGAAATGATCTCTTATTAATGTATTTAAATAAGAATTTACACATCTTAGATTATAAGGATAACATTAAAAAACTTTATTATAATTTTACTACAATCCTCTTTGCTGCCATTAGCAGGTTCTCTACCAAGGTGTCATATGAAAAAAATAATACAATTGTGAGTCCTTGGTATGATGATGATTGTAAAATTGCTAGAAACACTATAGAAAACCTTAAAACTTGAAAAGCTAAATACATAAAATTTCTTATTCAAGGAAAAACACAGTTATCGATCAAACAAGAAAATTACCTAGCACCGTTTTTTTGTGGTAGCAAAAAATCGCGCGATTTTGAAAAGTGGTGACTCAAAATACACCTTTTTTTGGAGTATATTTTTGGTATTTTAAATTTTCTTATGTATCAAGAATGAAGATTTTTTTTTAAATGTTAGTGATTTTCGTGCTGATTTTGAAAAGTGTTAATGCAATATCAACACATTTTTTTAGAGGACTTATTTTTGACACTTTAAATTTCTTTGTGTATCAAGTATGAGCATTTTTTTGTTAGCGAATTTCATCTTGATTTCGTAAAGTGTTGGTGCAACATCAACCCTTTTTGTTTGGAGGGCTTATTTTTTACACTTTAAATTTTCTAATGTATTAAGTGTGGATATT
>APFE031632142.1:182537-193741 GCA_000404065.3 Pinus taeda | reverse complement strand
CTTCAATTTTGTTCATCATAAAAACAGAACAAAATTACATTTTATATATGGTATAAGCATTACAAGAAGTAACGTCTCACGACATTAAACTAAAAAAAACTAAAACTTATAAAAAAACTTGCAATTAATAAATAAACATAAGTCTTAAAATAATCACTTAAATTCTATTTTTTACGATTTTTTTTTTTTTTAATTTTCTTTCTATTTTTTTAATGAAATTTTTGTGTCTAAATCAAAACTCTTAAATACACATGCTCTTTTTTGGCCCCTATTCCATCAAATACCTAAATTTCACCCCATTCAATTCAATTCCTTTCTGAATATAAATTACAATACCAGAATATACCACAACATATAGAATAACCAAATCGCACCCGATTCAATTCCTTTCTGAATATAGATTACAATACCAGCATATGCCACAACATCCCATTTGCTTGGTTATGGTGTTGAAATAATTATTATAATATTAAACCGCCACTTATCGATAAACAAAGTTGTAAAAATATGTTATAATGGCAGGGCACATGTAGATATTTTAAACAAAATAATATTATAATATTCTTTAGACAGATATTCGAAACCTAAGTAATATTATGATATTCTTCCATTACTAAAGGACACATAATTTAAACAAAAGTTATATTATAATATTATGTCAAATAATAAGATATGTGGAAGGAGGGCCTAAACAAAAGTAATATTATAATATTATTTCCTTACTACCGAGGAAAATAGATTAAGTAAAAGTTAAATTACAATATTATGTCAAAGTATAAATATATGAAAGGAGGGCCTAGCTTCCCAGAATCTGGGTAATAAATACTAAATTATGATTTTAAAATATATAAAAATTAGAAATTGTTATATTTATGAAAGCCACTGGGTAATTGAGTATGCATTAAGCCCACCAAAATAAAACACGATTTAATGAAGCAACTGTGAGTTTTTTTTCGAGTCGTTTGATTTTTTTTTATGTTAAATGAAATACACGGACAAATGAATTAAAAAAAATTAAGGTATATTTTAATTTAATTTATAGGTGGAAAAAATAGGAATTTGGTAATATAATTTTAAATAAAAATATGATTTTTTTTATGTTAAATGAAATACACGGACAAATGAATTAAAAAAAATTAAGGTATATTTTAATTTAATTTATAGGTGGAAAAAATAGGAATTTGGTAATATAATTTTAAATAAAAATATGATTTTTTTATTGTTAAAATATCTTTTGAAAGTATAAATAGATTTAACATCTTAAAATATATTTGGGCACTCAAATTATACAAATTAGACAATTTAAATTTAAGTTTTTAAAAATCTCTATCAAATTTAAAATGCACCTGAAAACAATTTATTTCATCTATAAGTTAAACTACTTAATTTTATAAAGTCTTTCGCCCATAAATCCTGTAAACAATTTATTTCATCTCTAAGTTGAACTACTCAATTTTATAAAATCTTTTGCCCATAAATCCTTAAAAAATGTATTTCATCTATAAGTTTAGCTACTCAATTTTATAAAGTCTTTTAGTCATAAATCATGGAACGCTTGTTGACATAACCAGATCAAGTTAGTCTATTTATTTATTTTGAACTGAGTTGACTTGATTGAATTTATTTATTTATTTTAAACTTGGTTGGTAGACCAATTTTGTTTATTTTAAATTAAATTCGTTAGACCAATTTTATATATTTATTTATTTTAAGTTGAGTTGGATGAACAAGTTTATCATACAGATTGTATGGATCTACAAATTATTAGGGAGCCTCTTTCATATGCAATGAGGAATGGGTTTGGAAGACAATCTTTCATATGCAATGAGAAATGGGTTTGGAAGACAATCTACAATTATGAGGAAGCCTCTTTCATATGCTTTTAGTTGATGGTAAATATAGTTATTTGCTATTTACTATTATGTTATGGTTACTTTTTTATTATATAAAATTATGCGTTTTCCTAATTTTTTATTTTTTGATAAACGAAAATGTAATTTTTATTATTTAAATTTTATTTTTTTAATGTAAAAATAAATTTAATGTTTTTTCGAAAACACTTAAATCGTTGAGATTATACAGATTTAACAACTTAACACTATAATTTTTAATTAGATTTTAGAAAAATCAACTAAACAATCTACCAAAAAAATCACCAATTTTAATATATTGAACCTGTATCATGTCACAGTTTCATAAGATTGCTTTCTAACTGAAAGTGGAAACGTGGATTCATAGCGTTCAGCCTTCAATCCAATCAGTTGAGTCAATTAACGTGTACCATGGAACATATGTCATCTTATACATGGTTCCACTCATCCGATTATTCTCTTTAATATCTCAATGAATGGTGGTTTGTTATGTCAACTTCCACTTAAGCATGGTTAACGGAAAGGTTAATGGCTCATCTCTGGAAGAAGAAAACATTGAAGTTGTTGAGCACTTCAGAATTAATTATAATAAATAAATAAATAAAAATTATGTTTAAAGAGTAGTTTTTATTTTTTAAATTGGTTGGATTTGGGAGATTTTCTTCTTGGAACTTAATGAGAGTTTTTTGGATGTGTTTGGAGGTTATAGTAATATTTTATGAGCAAGGCTCTTTTTCACATTTTTAATATTATTTTTTTGTTGAAGTAATCTAGACTAGTTTTTTTTGGAATGGGAATTTGGTATGTTTCTTCCATTTTCTATAATGTTATTAGTGCAGTTTTGTCAATAGTTGTATTTCAATTTCTATTTATGGATCGAATGTACACATAGCTCCTAGTAAATATGTTGTAAGGTGTTCCTCTAGTGTGATCTTACCACCGGTGGGACCCTTGAGTCATTCCACCCGTCGATATTGTAACACAACCATGAAACCAAACTTCGTCATTCCTTCCTTATGTTGCTTGTACCAAGCCTCAAAGCTTAACCATGGGATTTGGCATCATATTTTAGATCCTCATCCACCTATAGCGATGGGATTCTACACTCACATTCGTCGATGGCATGTGATAGGGCACATTGTGTCCCAGAAAACCACATGTTGATGTGACGTGATAGACAATGTTGTCTATGAGAAAACCCAGTGTGGATGAAAGGATAGATGAAAGGCCTTGTTGCACCTAGGGTAGCAAATAGATCTAATCTTTCTCTTCAAATTCGGTTAGATGAACTACACCCTTGAGTGTTTCTTTTCTCGGTGCCCTGAGGCCCTTCACAAGATCGTAGTTGAACATTCGAAAGCTTTAAATTACACCCCTATCAAGACACAATTACCCTAGTCTTACTCATGGCCTATGCTTTGGCCCCCCTTGTTAAAGCCTTTAACCAATTTTTGTCTTATTTGGTGGATTTGCAATGGTAGATGGAGAAAAACCCCATGTATCATTCCATTGTCATCAAGTAAATGGTACCCACTATGGCACTCCAATAGGGGATTCAAGCCATTGTGGACATAAACTCTAAGCAACCTGGCATTTGGCCCTCAACTTTCAGGTCTTGTTTGACTGGTGTCTCTAACACTGGCACGAAGTTGTCAGACAATTGAAATTGTTGGGTTGGACATCTTAGATAATGGGCATCACTTCTCATGAGGATATCCTCCATTGCATGAAGAACTGCACCTACCAAATTTTGGAAAAGGTTCCACTTTGCAACCACTTCTACTCTTGAAAAGTAAGTTTTGACTTCACAAGAATCAAAACCTGCAATTCTAACGCAGTCAATATTTTCAACTTCGAACCTTGAAGACCATAATTATTTGCATCAAGGATGCCAAAGGTGGCCCCGAGTTTCGTTTTGTTCAACAATGATCATGGTTTGAGTTGCACTATTGACATGAAACAATTTAGGGAAAAAATCTATCAAATATTGACAAAATTAACAATGTTACAAATCTTTTCATCTTTGCTTAAATTCTCGTTAAAGGAATTTTGAGGTCTACATTAGGGTAATTTTGAGGTCTAAAATGGGCCTGCTAAGAAAAATGTACAATCAAAATAAACTTTATAAGAACCAATAGGATTCAAGATGATGATGTCAACCATGGGGATGATTCACCATTTTTGGAGTAAAGTAAAATGTTTAAAAAACAATAAAATAATAAAACTACTATTTCAACTTGTATTTTCAACTTATTTCCCTAAAGTTTTATTCAAATTTCGAGTGGGAGTACTCATTGGATGCAAAATTTGGTTCCTCATCCAAGGAGTACCCATGTTGCATACTTTTGATGGACCGTGCTAAACGAAAAATGAAAAATACATGAAAAAACATGATTGTTTCTCGAAATTTGAGTAAACCTTGAAAATACGAGTTGAAAAATAGTTTTTTTTTTTTCCTCTAAAATTTGATGATGTAATCTAGTCGTATTTTATTATTTCCACTATTATTCTATAATTTCCTTAGGAGACTCATTTTCGACCTCAAAATATGGACCTTCTAAGGAATATTATAAAAATTTCGTGAGAATAATAAAATAAGATTAGATTACATCATCAAGTTTTCGAGGGAAAAATTAAAAAACTAATTTTTCAACTTGCATTTTCAACTTATCTCCCTATGATTTTACTCATATTTTAAGGAAAATTGTAGGGAGATAAATTGAAAATATGAGTTGAAAAAATAGTTTTTTTTTATTTTATTTTATTTTTATTTTTTTACCTTTTTACTCCAAAAATGGTGAATCGCCCCATGGTTGACAGCATCACTTTGAATCCTATTGGTTCTTATAAAATTTATTGTATTTTTTTTTGTTTTAAAACTCATTTTTAACCTAAAAAATTTTCTAATTTCTAATAAAAAATACTTATCCTTCAACTTCTGTTAAATTATGTTTTGACTATAATATCATTCAATGGCTTCCAGTGTTTAGCAATGCAAAATAGTATTTATTAAATCACAACGTTTGATTTCTTTCGAGAAAATGAAAAATATATTCCCTCAACGTTAGTATTCCTTCCAATATTCGTTCATTTTTTTTCTATTGTAATATATGAATTTTAATCACCACATATGTAATAATCTCACTATATGAAATGAGTATGTAGAAACAATGTGCAGAAGAGATTAATTACTAAAATAAAAGTCACATGTGCAAATAGTAAAATCAATACTAGTCTTTCTGTCATCAAATTGTATATGCAACAACATAAAAAAGGAAGTATGGTAAAAAAGATATTTTACCATATTTTTCCATTACTCACAAATATATGTTATATATGTTATGAGATATCCCATTTTTCCATTACTCACAAATATATGTTATATATGTTATGAGATATCCCATTATCGTTTATAGAATAAGTTTCAACTTACACATATTAAGAATTTCATTTTTACTAAAAAAGCATTTGGACATTGGTAATCAACTAGTTGGGATGGGTATCATAAAATCATATACCATTATTTGAGACTGCAACTTGGTAATTCCAACTTTTCTGACATTATACACCAAACAATCAACGTTTTTGAAAAACACAGGTAAGTATGTTGATACTTTTCATTCATAACCAGAATTAATGTTCATGCTCATATTTTGAATTCTTCTTTTCGGCAATTTTATAAAAATACAATGAAAACACATTGTACAAATTTAACTACAAGACACCTATATTTTCATTGTCTTGCCTCAAAATTATGGGTAACTATGCATAATTTATCCTTTTAAAACAATCTTACATTTACAACTAGAAACAATAAATTTCCTAGCATACCCATTCTACATAATTTATCCTTTCAAAATGCTCCTACATTTATAGCTTGGAAACAAACAAATTTCTTAGCAGATCCATATGATTTAAATTCTCTTCTTTATCAATTCTTAGGAATTGAATATGAGACCAAGGAATCTTTGGATTTAGCATATTATGGACCTAATGATGAGGCAAAAAGTACCACCAATAATAAGGGGATCCCCCGGTGTGAAGTCTCAAAGAGATCATTTTTGGACAAATCGATTTTAAGGTATCTCTTCATTGTGGGGTCATTTTCAAAGCAACTGTGGATGTGTGCAACAATAGCTTTCTTCTCCAACTCACGGATGGTATGAAGCAAGGTGGTTGTTGTTGCATCCAAAAATGAGGACGAGTTTCTTAAAACCGCCCCCTTTCCCCCGTCTGACATGGTCGATTTCAACAACAACATCATTTCAACCACATTTTGAAGCACTACAAGGAAAGGAAGGCACTGCATACCTCCAAATCTTGGATTAATCACAAGTTGAAGTTTTGGCAAACCAACTTGTGCTTTTGGGGTTGAAATACAAGCATGACAAGATATTGCTAATTCTAATCCACTACCAAGCACAAGCCTTTGAATAGCAGTGACGAAAAGTTTCTTAGCCTCTTCAATAGTATTGATCACGAGACAACAAAAACTCTACCCAAATATGACAAGTTACCTATAGTCTGTTGAAATTCCTAAGCTTGTAAAGTATTTTCAATTTCCTACGCTACAATGTGCCCCAAGAAGACACAATCCTTCTAATAGCGCAAATAAGGCTCGCTCTATGCAATGCGTCGCAAAGAAGCCTTGCTCCTTGTGACGTGTCACTGAGAGACTTATTTACTTTTGATGTAATGCTATGAGACTATGTTCTTTGTGATGGGTCGCAAAGATGATCTATTCCTTGCAATGAGTCACGTAATTACTCAGTATTTTCCATTGTATCGCATCTTTACCTAGTTCCTTGCAACATGTTGCTAAGAGGACTCGTTCCTTGCGATACATCGCATTGAAAACTCTATCCTTGTGAACTTATAACTTTCTTTCTCCTCCTGAAAACATTGAACTCCCTTTTACATGTCAAATTGTCATTCCTTGGTCATGATAATGGCATTGCCTTTTCTTGTATAAACTCTAGGACCAACTGATACCCAATGATGACATTTGCAAGAGAGACAAACTTCACAGAGAACGAAAACCTATTTCTATCAATCCAAGTAGTCATTCCATCCATTCTATACGCAATAGCCTGAGGTACATTGTGCAATGCCAATTCCATATTTATGCTACTAGATTTTGTAAAAGCAATATATGTCGCTACCATGACTATATACAAATTTTCAAACCATAATTGGACCTGTTTTAGCAAGCAAAATTTTATTGGAGCACATTAAATGCTTTGCCTTGATTGGGTAGCCTCACTAGAACAAGGAATATAATTGACATTGGGCATACCTCACTTTTGTAAGGTTGTTCATCTTCACCGTTATATTGGTTCAAATTGTTGTCCACATCCAGTGCTTTGGTGGGATACACTGCATTATCTTACAATCATAATATATGGTGGATGCCTTTGAGGGAAACATTGCACTACCTTCTATAGATATGGTGAGGGAAACAAGAATGGCAATGCTTTAAGAAATCCAATGAAGCTCAACCCACTGTTATTTCCAATTAAAACAACGCCTGTTATATATCTAGGGGGTAATATGGGGTACCAAGGGTGGTACCCAAGGTAATAATGTAATAATGAGATGGGCCATAGTAATAAATAAGGTGGTTAACCCATATCATGTAAGGGACCACAAGCAGTTAGTAATAATGTAATGGGCCCATGGTATTAATGGATGGTATGAGGGAACCATGGTAATGATCCATGGTATTACATGTATGAGGCCTATATAGAGGCTAGAGACTCCACATGAAGGAATTGTGTCAAGGATTATTGTATGAACATGCATATGGCTTGTGGAGTGCTCTCCTTCCTTAAGGAGTGAATGTATGGTGTTGCCCTACCATAAGGGTTTGATCAATAAAGAATCATTTCATATTATTTCTGGGTTTATTTGCATTATCTTATATTTTCATATCAGATCTATAATATTCTCGGGTTATATCTACAAGTGGTATCAGAGCTACAACAAGTGGTATCAGATCTATAACAACGCCTACCGCTTTCCTTTGGCAAACAACAAGAGTATAAACCACAAAACTACTCCCATCGAATCATGTTTGCTTCAAAATCTAGGTTTCTATCATCCCCACGCCTATGCAGGATCAGAACCCCAGATATTGCCAGCATACATAGCTTTAGTATCCCTCTATCTTGATGTCCAGATCCAAACATACATGTCATTACCACTGAAAGTTAGTTATATCTCTAATTTCTTCAGATAAGGATTCAAGCTCCATCCTGAATAACTACAAAACATAATTGAGTCTCATAGTCACTTGATTTTGCATTTGGTTTGCATTGATCATATGTTGGCTTTAAAAGATAAAGATGTGATTTATTTTCAGCCTCAATAGATAGTGCTATTAATTTTAACCAAAATTAGGTGGCCTCTAATTGCACATTATTTACTAGATGCTTAGATACACAATTGGATACAACCCAAGCACCACTACAAGCAGCACCAATGTCAATTTTGTAGGCTCCTCATAAATTCCTTTTCTTCATCGTGTAATTGGCAGCATCCAAAGCCAAATTCTCATTTTGAGCCAAAAAGTGATCTTGAGATAGACAAAAATCTATCTCCATATTTGTGTATATTCAATGATTTGCTTCACTTTATTATATACTTTGTTATCATGATCTCCCTCCACATCAAGCTTATCTAACCACACCTACAAACAATGACAAAGAGACACCATGAGCCAGGAGACATAACAACCATGCTTATTCAACTCACAAAGATCAAGCCGACTATAAATGGGAATTAAAGCATGAACAAGCATACTTCTAAAAGTTACATGATTGTCATCTTTAGTAAAGTCTATATCACACAAATTTCGCTATGGTGATGGAGTCAATGTTTAAGCAAGCTATGACGAAGGTTAGTCAAGGACTTCATTTGGAGATGACTAAAACATTCTAAAAAGCATAGCTAAGTATTAACAAAAATAACCGAAATTTTGGAAAAGCAAAAGAGGACCCAATACTTTAAGAGTACAGAGTGAAATTTTGGAGTGTAGTCGCTACTACAACACCTTGAATAAGTATTATAACTACATGTCAATATTGAAAAAAATTCAAAATTTCTAACATCTCTTATACTTTATAAGCAGTTTTGCATATTTCCAACAAACCTTTCCTAACCAAAATATTTATTAAAAAAACACCAAACAATTAAATAAATAGAATAGAATAGAATCACTATGCTTCATAGTAAATAGGGGAAAAATTATAAAGTAATGATTTATATAATATTCTATTTGGTTATTTCAATGTTTTATTTCTTTTCGGGTTATTTCCTCATTTATATTTTATTTCTTTTGGGGTTATTTCCTCATTTATATTTAATTACAAGTTCCATTTTGATGTTGATGAGTTGAATTTTAAATTAGATAATTTGTCTCTTTTGTTTAATTTTTATTTTGTATATTTTTTTTAATATATTAAGTAAAAATTTGGAAATTTTGTTTAATTTTTATTTTGTATATTTTTTAATATTATAAGTAAAAATTTGATTTCATTTTTATTTTTGGATATTATTATATTTTAACTTATAAATATTTATCTTCTTCATTCAAGTTCAAATTTGTAAGGCACTAAGTGCCCACATCTCATCTGCATGCCAAACACACATGTCGGCCACTTTGGTGAGGTGAAAAACTGAGGCATGGTCCCCTTGGGTGAGGGCACACCTAGCTGAGTGTCAAAAAAGTTGACATTACGGTTTCCACTTGGGCACGAGAGCGCACGGCATGTTGGCACAAGCACCACAAGGGTGTGTCATGTAGGTTTTAACCCCGTACAGAAATTACCTACATACGAATTCTAAAACACAAAATAAACAATGCGAGAACATAACACATAAAACACATATACACAGATATTTTCCCCTAGATCCCAAAACCGAGACTACCAGCTTGATTTTTCATTATGTTCCTTTCAATGTTACAATACATATTTATACATGCCGAAGCATCCAAAACCATGGACCAAAAACCATCGCGTCCAAAAAAATGTGTGAAAATCATGCACAAAACCATTGGTGGGACCCCATAAAGTGAGGTTATGAGTATGCCTCAAACCCCCTGTGACCCCCCCTCCCCTCCCCGCTACACAATCGACGCAACGAAGAGGGAGCGACCCCCTCGTTAACTATGTGGGCTAGTTGTGGAAAGAATATAACACAACCCAACATTCTCCCACTTGTTGTTTTCTTTCCACGGGGGGCCACAAGAGAGCTTAGTCATTTTTCCAGCCCTGAAACGCCCATTGTCTCTCTACACCAAGGGAACTTCTCAGAGCTCACAGATTTTGTCAATGCATCTGCAATATTCTTCAAAATGTCCACCTTTTGCCAGCAACACCTTTTTGTCTTCTATCATATCCCTCACAAAGTGATATTGAACATCAATGTGCTTTGTCTTTGAATGGTATGTAAGGTTCTTTGTCAAAAAAATTGCACTTTGGCTATCACAATCTATCCTTATAGCTTCCTATACTAACCCCATGCTTGAACACAATCTCTACAACCAAACTACTTCCTTGCTTGCATGAGTGGCTACCATGTATTCTGTCTCTGTAGTTGATAGTGCCACTACAGATTGTTTCTTACTCATCCAACTGACTGCACCTCCAAATAGGTTAAACACATACCCACTTGTAGATCTTCTCTGATCCAGATCTCCAACCTAATCTGCATCAACAAAGCCACGAATATCCAACACTCTGTCCAATCCCAGTCTTCCTTGGTAGCACAAACTATAATCACTAGTGCCACGCAAATACCTGAAAACCCACTTCACTGCTGTCCAGTGCTCCTTCCCTGGTTTTGACATAAACCTGCTCCATACTCCCACTGCATGTGCAATGTCCGGTCTAGTACAGACCATTACATACATCAAGCTACCGACTTCACTTGCATAAGGAACACGAGACATGCCCTCTTCATCTTCTTATGCCTTGGGACACTGTTCAGCAGATAACCTCACACCTACAGGAATAGGAACCTTCACCGGTTTACTATCCTGCATATTAAACCTCTGCAGTATTGTCTCGACATACTTCCTCTAGTTTAACTAGAGCTTCCTTGTTGCTCGATCTCTTTTAATTTCCATGCCCAAAATATAGTTTGCAGCACCGAGATCTTTCTTGTCGAATTTGGAGGACAATTGGGTCTTCAAATCCTGGATAATTTCTTTGTCATTTCCAACCAGCAACATATCATCCACATACAAGACCAGATAAATAACACGGTCACCAATAAATTTAAAATACACACAGTGATCTTCTTTGCTTCTGGTGAAGCCAAGTCCTCGTA